>WTSP01022530.1:35533-83457 GCA_025331215.1 Actenoides lindsayi | reverse complement strand
GGGTGTACTGGGGTCACAGCCCTCAAGCCCTGCAGGTGGGTCCAGTATGAGTGTGATGGGAGGGAGGGGGGGAAGTGTTTCCCCAGGTGGGGTGGGCAGGGGGGGATTGTGAGGTGTGGTAGTTTTGGGCAGAATCTCCTCTTTATCCACATCTTATGTCTCGGGCTGTGGAAATGTGGGGAAGTTTCTTGTGTTTGTGTCACTGAAATAAAACAGCAGAGAAATAAGTACAACAAAAATAGTCCTGCTTGGCAGGCAGCTGGGCTCGATAAAATAGAGACCAGTTTGTGGCCAGCTATATAAATTGCCGAGTTATTCTCGGGTTGCCAGTATGTGAGCTGAGCTTTCAATACTCTACTGCAAATGTCGGGTTGTTGTTTGTTGTTTTTTTTTTCTCCTCCTCTTAAGATGTTAAAAAGTACAGCTACCAAGGACACCCCGGGAGCTGGGAGTACAGAGTGAGAAGCTGGCATGCTGAACTTGATAGAATAGGCAAAATTTGTGGTAGTTAAACTTGCCTGCCTTTACTACAAACTGTCTCCAGAGTGCTTCATTTGTTTCAGAAAGCAAAAAAAAACATGCAGGGTTTAGAGTCTGAGGAGCTGCGAATTAACGAGGCCCAATGGAGGAGCCTGATGACACACACGTTTTGAACTGGCTTGTCCTTTAAGGGAAAAAACCGCAGAGCAGTGGGCAGCTGAAGGGAATCATCGGCTGTGTTTTTGTTTGGTTGCTCACTAGTGAGTGGGAGCGTTGGTGTGCTGGGCAGTAAGGCAAGAGCTGCCCTCCTGGCTCTCCCTGCTCTGAAGAACTATCAGGACTCCTGGATTCCTTAAGCTTGTAGGTGATGTATACATTAAAAAAAAGTATTAAAAAATACACTGTGATGAGAGGGCTGACAAAAATAAGCTTGTTTAGTATTTAATAATCATTGGAGATGGAAGATTCTGGTTTACTATGTTGATTTCTCTTGTCTGGCAGGGCACTGGCTGCTGGTTTCTCTTTGGCCTCAGAAAGGGGTTACAGTTGCCACAGGGTAATATGAAGCTCGTAAAAGCTTGTTTGATAAGCTGGTGTTGCAAATCATTCAAAACCACTTAAAGTTTATTGACTGGTGTACGGGTAAATGGCAGTGCCATCCCAGTGAGACCTGGGAAGTCAAGTACAGCAGCTTCAGCACCTGCTGAGTTCTTCAGTGAAACCTCGGCAGGCTGTAACTGGGCTGGGTGCTTTTGGTGTTTCTTTACACAGCATTTCCTTGGCAATCAGCCTTTTGATTTCCAGGCTGTAATAAATATACATAGGACCCCTGAGAATTAGAAGATATCCTGACTTTTAATTATTTTATTTTTTTCCTAGGAGCTAATAGGTAAATATGTTAATGAATAGCATTAGATTACCTGTAAGTAAAAAGCTGCTGCTGCAAACTGCAATACTTTTTTCAGATAGACTCTTCCTAACCAAAATCCCACTACTATGGGACTGCAGTAAGGATTAGGTAGCACCAGGTTCGTTGTAAGTACAGGTTAACTATTTTTTTTTTTTTATGAACTGACGTGTAATTACCATTGCCACATAGTTTCCTTTACTTCTGAGCCCTTGGTGTGCATTCCTCAGTGTTGCTTACCAGTTATTAAACACAATTTTTTGTTGTTTTCCCCAAACGTCTATTTAAGTATATTGCAGACCTAATGTAGCTAAACATGCACAGCAGATAGTTTTGTCACATGCCTGCGCTGCCATCTGTGCCCGTTTCAGCAGTGGGGCAGGCAGGGAGTAGCAGAGACCACAGAAGTGAAGTACCTGTGCAGGGGTTAAAATACCCCAGAGGCTGAGGACATGAACAGGTTAATGCTGGCATTTTATTTATTTTATTTTTTATTTCATTTTATTTTATTTATTCTCTAGGAAAGGGATATTTTTTAGTATGGACACACCTAGACTGTGTGTGGGATATGTAAAGGGTGAGAAACTTCTGCTTACTTACATGACTGGAAAAAGATTTGAAGTCTGGGGGCACAAAGTAGCTTTTCAAATATGTGAGCAACCCCCCAGAATGCAAGAGGGAGAAAACTTGAAGGGCTCAGAGCTGGATTCCTTGCAGTTGTTCACTGGGTTTATAAAAGAAAGAACTTGAGTTATTTTTCAGTATGTTGTACTTACTGTAGAGTGAACTCTGATCATGTTAGTGGTAACTTCCCACTGACTCGGGGGGGGTCTACATTTACCCCCACCAGTTTCTTAAAAAAAAAAAAAAAGTAAATGTCAGAGGGGAAAATGCTGGTCCTCATTTGCAAATAGGCGTGTTTGGTGTGTACATGTAGTTCTGGGGAGTAGTTGCACATTTCAAAAGAATTTGGCAAAGCCAGGAAAACAATCTTGTCTAAAATCTGCAGTTCCATTGCTTCCACACTCAGTGTCTCTTATCCTTTGTACTGTCCTGACTCAGAGGGAAAGCCGTGTCCTTCTGTCAAAGTCACAGGCCTGTGTTTCTGAACTTGGCTTGCTCTTAAGCAGGGCTGTGTAAAAGACCAAGCCCATAGGAAGGATATAAAGTGGTCATAACTTCATAGTGCTTGTGTAATTACAGTATTAACTTTGGATGGCTTCTTAGCTGATCTGGTTTATATGGATGGTATTATTTCATATATTATTTCATATAGAGGAACACCCATAGCATTAATATTGGAGAATTTAATCACCCAAATTAAAACCCTCAAGCACCTGAGCACCTCACTCACCATGCAGCCAGTGTGGAGCAATGCAAAGCAATCACTCCCATGTGCGATGCGGGTTGCCCTGCAACTCCCCACCATCACTTTGCAGGGGAGAGGGAAAGGCCAAAAAAAAAGACAAAGCCAAAAAAGCTTTACTAAAATAATGTGCCATGTAAGAGCCCTCGAAGGGAACTGAGGACAAGAGAGCTGTGTGAGGGCAACCCGCTCAGGAGCTGGAAAGCTGAGACATGCTTGGACGGGCTGTGTCCAGCCGGCTGAGTCATCCCTGTGCCCCGCCGCCTCCAGAGCATCTGTTTGAAGTTCTGCATAGAGGACTTAGCAGACAGGCAGCAGCTCTGCTCTTTGCTTGTGATACCATCTTAAAGACAGGAATGAATATATCCCAGCAGCCTGCCTTTTATGTCTCGGAGACACTGGGTAGAGTCCTGCAGGTTGGGCAGCCTTTCTCTTGGGAGCTGCCTGTCATTTATTTGAAAGTTCTGCTTGGAGGTTTGGGACACTGTGAGGTGAAGCCAAGGGGTGACAGTTCTGAGGAGATGTGGCATCTCAGGATTGCACCATACATTTTGTTTTCCCCTTTGTGAGCCACTTCCATAGGTACGTACGAGAAACAGGAAGAAAAGGGAAAAATGTTCAGGGAATTCACATTTCCAGGCTTGGCCCTTATGGTAAATGCAATGCATTGTGTTAAAAAGCATGCACTTACATGCAGCATACATACTTAAAAAGTTCCTCCTTTTCAGTCTTGTCAGTGCAAGGTAATAGCAATTCCAGTTCTATTTATTTAAAAGGTGTTCCGCATTTCTCCTCCTTCGCCCTGTGCCTGGCATGAGTTTCCCTGACTGTCCCCTTAGAAAGTGCATGGTGGTCTAAACTCTGCCTGTGTCAGGGCCACTGTGCCTTGGCAGATGGGAATCCTGCAATATTAAACCAGCAAAGCATGTGGATGCTCTTACAGCAGCAGAATTATGTTCTGTAGTTGTACATCACAGGAAAGTTATCACCCCTCCCTACCCCACAGCAAAACAAGTTATGCTAGTAAGGCTTCTTTAGCTCACCTATGTGGGTCAGGTATCACATCTCTCCGCCACTCTCATCCACCTATTTATGCAGGCAGAAGCCTATAGCATAGACCTGCTTCTAGAGTAGAATTTGCTTGCAGGAGTGTGGTGATTATACAGTTGGGCAGGCCAGCTTTTCCAGATGCAACAACATATTTCACTTCCACATATGAAACAGCAATATTAAAAACCCCTGATCCACCCTTGCATGACCCATTTGCCTTTACTCTCTCCTGCATCAATAGGGTGGAGGCACAGACAAGCTGGTTTCTCTTGCCATCCCAGTAACAGCACCAGCCAGGAATTTTAGAGAGGGGACAAATTTCCTTCTAAGACCCAACACATTTTTTGTAGTCTTTCTTTTAAGGAAAATCAGAAGCTGTATAGGATATTTTTGTCACTTTTCCAGTGCTGAAGATACTCTCTCCCCTCATTCAGGAACTGTTTTTTTTGTGTGGGCTTGTGCAAAAGTTGACAGATTGCTGTTGCATCGTGGACCAAGAAATGTGAGGTCATTCTTGCTTGTGCTTAGGTAGCAGTTAGCAGCACCTGTACCCTATTTCTTCGAGCAGTTCAAAATGTCACTGCTCCAAATGATTGTAAGTCAGCAGTTAAAAATCTATTTTGAAAAGGATTAAGGACACAAAAATACTTCCAGAAGTGTCAGTGCTATGTATTTCAGGCAGGTCTCTGTAGAAAACCACATGGGTTTAGGGGTCTTGTTTGCCTTGATTCACTGGCAAGTGTCATGAAGTATTTTCTATCAATCCCTGTAAAAGCTGTTGCATGGTTGAACTGACGGACTAGCAATTGCATGTCACAGCTGAAAGCAACATTTCTTTTTTGCCAGACTGTGTCTAAAAACATAAACGTATTTCTTTCAAGACCATGTTGATTTCTTATTTGGCAGAGTCCTTAGTTTCCTGCTGCAGACCTCATTCACAATGTGTTTGCATGATGCTTGCGAGTCCTTAGTCCTATCCCTAGCACTACAGGTGGAAGATAACTAAACTAAAAATTCTAATGAGCTAAAAAGTCTGCAATAAACTAAAAACTAAAAGTGCTCTGCAATAACCTTCAAAGCTCACAGAACTGTATAGAGAAAAATCTTGTCTTTAGTACTTCTATATTGAATTTTCACCTTTTTTTTATTTTATTTTTCCCTAATTCTATAGCAGGGAGATGGTTATTATATCCTACAGAAGAACTAGAAAGTAGGCTAAGACATTTTCATTAAGCTCCATAGATTTCTGAGCACCTCAGAATACAAAATCAAAAATCAAAATTTCAAAAGTACCTATTGGGTATGATGTACATTTAAATACTTCTTTCAGTTAGAGGCATGTTAATAACAAAAGGTTGATTGTTAGGAGCACAAGGCAAATGCCTAGCTGCATGAAAATAGCTGACAACTGCTGATGTTCAATAATCTCATCTGATAGAACCACGCAGAGGGAGTAATTGCATGAGGATTTCAGTAAAAGAATGTGCAGCTGGTTTTTCTGGCTTTCCCAAAGCAGCCTGCATTCCCAAAAGTAGTGCTAGGCAATCCTTGCCTCCTGATTTCCCTTAGACCTTTGGTCTGGACTCAGTAGCTAGTTCTGCCTTTGCCTGTTAAGCCAGTTTGCTTCTGCAGATGTAGTTGTCACTGAACACAGCATGTAGCCAGGCCACAGAGCTTTGAATCTGGGGCAAGGCTAGTGCTGGTGTCCCAGGAGAGTGAGGACTTGGGATGGACAGGGTATCTCTCCAGAAGTTACAGTGCAGCTATCAAACCACCCTTTGTTTTGGATGATCCGAGGAATGAGACTGAAACGCAGCAGTGCTGGTATGTGAAGACAGTGCAAATTGCTGAAAAGAGGGAATTAGGAGCTTCCATTTTGCACAAATAAGAAGTGAAAAACCACACCAGTGTTCACAACGTTATGCCTAAGGACATTATTTATGCCATTCATTTAGTATGATCCTGTTTTTAATGAGCAGGCAGAAGTACTTGGCAGGTAAATGGTGTAGTCATGGTCTAAGTACTAGCTACTGTGAAACTGAATTCTGTACTTGTGTGTCTAATAGAAGCAGTAGTGTGTACACACAGAGTCTAATATTCCCAGAGAAACCATTTAACTGCCCCTGGGAAATGAGGAGGAAATTAATACGGTGGGTATGGAAGACAGACACTTGATGCAATAAGAAGAAACAAGGCAGAAAAGAGGTGAATGACTGGATGGTGAGTCAGTGATATTTTTTTTGAGTTTATGCATGTTTATTTTCTGGGTGTGATATCCAAATTAAATATTAGATATACCTAAAGAATGGATACATACTGTTAAGTGTTCCCAGCTACTGGGACGCACATGGGCACACAAACACCACAAGAAACAACTTTAAAAGAAGCTTATTAAGGCTGCAAGGTCAGTTGTTCAGAAATACAATCAGAGCAAGACTATTTCTTGCTTTCTTTGTGCTTATGCCTCATAACTCAGTTTTTAATTACACAGTAAAAAGGGGGTTTATTTTAATTTTTTTTTGTCTTCTGTAGGGCACCTCCCTCAGTCAGTGCACACAATGGACAGTGTATGGTCTAAGAAAGTAATATTTCCCAGTTCAATATACACTTTATTTACTGTGTGCTACCCAGCCCCAGCTCTGGAAAAGAATTATCACTTAGGATGTTGCCTGTGGAGCTCATCACCATCACACCTCAAGTACTTCACAACATTATCCATTTAGTTTTCAGTCCTGAGATGTGTGTAAGTCCCACAGAAAGAAGGTGATAAAACAAATCAACAAAAGCCAAACACCATCTGTCTGTTACGAGATCTTCCACTGGAAATGCCAAGGACCTGGTTTTTTTCAGGCAGCTTAGCATTATACACTTCTTGGACTGTTCAAAGTAGAGTTCCTGTTGGCTTCACTCACAGCTGTGGATACTGAGTCCTGCATTTCAGACTTCCATGAAGCCAGGCTGTTCGCCCAGAAAGAAAGAACATGCAAATAATGGTCATTAGGGTTGAATGCGGGTTGGAGCGATTTGCCTGGCATTCTGTGACTGAAGCCCATGTGGAAATCAGTTTCCCACGTAGCCTTCAACTGCTTCAACCATTATGCCTTAATTTCACTTCTTGTAATTTTCTGGCTCACTCATAGCTTCCATCTCCTGCAGCAGCTGAAGCAGGGATCCAATAGACGCTAATCTCCTTTGCTACACAATGCCAGGCTTTTAATTTTTTTTTTTCCAGATAACCATTTGGGCCGTCAACACAGGTGGGACATTTGGTGCTCATCTCTGCAGCCTTAGCTCATGAAATACTTGGGCTGAACTGATCTCTTCCAGCAAGCACTTGGCTAAGGGCAGTACAGTGCTGCATCTGAGTATCCCAAATCTCCTGCCCTGATAATTCAGTCAGTCTTGAGGTTCCCTCTAACACTGTTGCCTGTGTTGGCCCCTGTGTTGGGCCACAGCCAATTCTGTCACACTCTCCACAGACTCCTTCTGGATTTGTCTTTGTTTTTCCCTAGTTCACCTGCTTGCTGCACTGATTCCCAGGCCTTCCCTTCCTGCCTATCCAGCTCTGTCTTTAGCTCTCAGTCTCAGTCTTTACATTCACAGTTGTTCCCCCTGTAGGTAGTTCTCAGTCTTAGTTTCTCCCCATCTTTTATCTGGGCTCTTTGTGCCAATTTTCTCCCAACACCAGTACAGCCGAAGGCTTCTCTCCCCTGCCTCCTGCACCACAAACACTATCACAGGTAGCAGTGAGTGTCTACAACACATCCTTTTGTCTGTTCTTTTGGCACAACTTTTACTGGAGCCAAGATGGGCCAATGGTCTTCTGAGGCTAATGACAGCCCTGCTCTATAAAAATTATCTCCCAGTTCCCTATCTCCCCCTTTCCCCTGATGGGGAGCCTGTGTCATTAGTGCTGCCTGGCTGCCATGGATGAGATCCGAGATTGTTCCCAAACCTGCTTCTCTCATCCTCTTAAATATGTAACTTGGCTGCCAAGTCATGGATATGTGCTTGGCAGCCTGCGATAGCAACTGGAAACACAACATACACAATACAGTTGGAAAAAAAAAAAAGAGAGAAGGCTGCAAAGAGCAGAGCCAGAGCTGGGTTTTCAGGATGGCTTGAGAGTCTTGTTTAGCTATCCAGGGACTGATGGTTTTTGCATGGATAAACCTTTAAAGAGTACCCACAGGAGAAAAGATGCAGTGTTTGGAAGGCAGTGGAAGTGGGAGGAAGGTAGGGACAAGGTAGGGGCAATTTTATGGAAATTTTCTTTCCCCACATTGTCCATTTGTTCTTCCATGTGGTCATGAACATCTCAGTATTGCTTTCAGGAGTATTTTCCCTAGTTAGACAACTATTGCAAAAATGAATGATGCCATCTCTCAGAGCTGAAAGCACTGGAAATGTTCATTCTGTCTTACTGAACTGATCTGTCTACAAGTTGTAGGTCAGGTATTTTCACCTTTTCAAAGTACATACTGGCTTAGTGCAGTTGTACTAGCAAAATTCTAGATTGTGGTTATTTTTCACCTTATCAGCTGACCCGATCTATTGAGAGGTGTGGTCCTCCCACTGTCCCCTTATCTTTATCGGCATCCCCACTAGCCCTTCTCTGACTCCACCGTGAACTGATGTAAAATGCTAACTCAACAGAAAGATTCACATTTATTTCTGCTAGATTACTCATTTTTGACAGTTTAGGGAGCCGCCTTGCTGTGGGAGCAGAGAAGATAAAGAATCGACATAAAGATAAATGATGGGAAAAATTTGATGGGAACAAGAATGCTTCTTCCATCAACAACTAGCTGTTAGGCTGACTTAGCTGTAACGTGAATCCTCAGCATTCGTGGGCACTTGGCTTCTATTGACAAAACCTGCTTTTGTCGATATAACTTGTACCAATTTTGGGTGTGATCAAAGCAGTACCATGACACTAATCCACTGTGAATGACTAGTATGAGAGATCCTCTGCTTGCAAAAACAAATGCTTCAAAATATCCCAAAGATCAAAACCCTACCTTCAAAATCATGCCCTTAAGCAGCCTGCCTTAGTGTACAGGAATTATTTCCAGGGGCAACTTGCAAGTCTTGAGCTGACTGCTCACATAGGCACTTAGATCATGCCACAGACCTGATAGACACACTTTTAAATCTCGTAAAGTCTGAAGCTAAAGTATGTTTAACACTCAGAGTGCTGTGCTAACATCAATGCCCATGACAGAGGGACCAGGTGCAGCTGCCTTTGCTGCTGCCAGTCCTCGGCCAGTAACCAGGAAAACCTCCTGACAGCCAAAAACACAGTAAGCCCAAGTGAGTGGCTGCGGAGATGTTATCGCATGGAAAGCACTTAATCTCCCTGTTTGGACTAAAATGTTACTTGGGGAAGCTGCTTAGCAGAGCTGGGAAGGAGCAGAGCACACAGACCATGAGTACCAGTCCACAGAGCAGGCTGAAGGGGTATTTATTTGCTGGCTGGGACCTGTGGTTCCTAGGGGACAGCAGGCTGTAACCAGGATACTGCCACCAACAATTCCTGCCTCTTCCCCCTTCCCTCCTGGCAGTGTCCTGGGCAAGCACCATGCTATCTGTGAGTCTCCACACCTTTCCCAGCTCCATCTTGTTGCTGCTGTTCACATTTGTCTCTGCAGCAGTTCCTGGGGCTTACAGGAGGCCCCATGGGGTGGGCAGGGCAGGGCAGGGATCTGTCCCACTGCCCCAGCCATGGAGCATGGTGGCCAGGGACATTCATTCAGCCACTTGTATTAGTGTGAAGCAGCTTAGATGTAGTTTGAAGACACAGGAGTGTTATTTTCTCCTTCCTGTGATGCATTGGTAGGCCTTGCTATGTTGTGCTACCACCTTTTCTATTTTTCTTTCATGGTTCATAATCCCTTGTGTAACATAAAGTCACATCATTTGCATGGCCCTTTTCATCTGAGTGTTGTAAACCAGTATTAGAAAGCTGGAACTGGAGACTAGAACAGACAAATTGAAGTAACCACTTTTTGTCAAAGAATTAGAGCTGTGGTTTCCTAATACTCATCTCTGTGGTGTAACCATTGCATGGGTTGCTGGCTGCTGATGTGAGATTTTTCTGGTGTCATGTATCCAGCACTCTACTACCAAATTAGATGGAGCAAGAATCTCTGAGAGCCTTGTGGCTGGCTGTTGGAGTGGTACCTGGCAAGAAGTCACAGAAAGCCTTAAAGGTTCATGTGGTTTCAATCTGTAAGCAGAAGGATTTCAGCAATAAGAGTAATTTTGCTTTAAAGGTGACCTGCAAATAATAGTTTGCAGTTCTGTCTTGTTAATTAAGAAAGGACTAATAGCTCTTGCTTATTTCCAGGGGATTATTTTTGTATGGCTTTAAAAAAAAAAAGAAAGATACTTTAAAATGTTGTTAGTGGTTGTGTTGTCCAGTGCCCCCTGAAAGGTCTATCTGGTGTTTATTTGAAGTTCTCAGAATATCAGGAAAGTAACATATTCCATTTTTTAAATAAAGATTTCCTTTCTCCTGATACTTAGTCTTTACAATTACTAAATATAAAAAAAAAAACCCCTTAACTAAAGGCAATGTATTGTTTAATGCATGACTTCATTTGATTTCTCAGTCTTTACTGATCTACTGGCAGAAAGTGAAAGAACTGATGTTTGTCAGCAAACTTTCAATTTTTTACTCATAACCTGAAAGACATAAAAAAGGAGAAAACATATTTGTCTTTCTTATGTTGGCAACATTTAAACTGAGAGAGCTTCTATTCAAATACCTCACACACAAACAACAGCTAGGGGAAAAGCAAGCTGAAGAGAAAGATAGAAAGTGGCCCGTATGCACAGTACTTGCTTTATAAATAATTTGTTGTGCTGAGAACTTGAGCATATATTTATGTCATGTACTCTATATGCTGTTTTCTTGCAGAAGTTAAAACTAACTCCAGGCGTGTGGTACTGGAAAGACGATACTAACACACTCAAATTTGTGAGGTAAAAAAATGTTGTTTAGTTTCAAATTATGTGTTTAGGCCTTTACAGAGCAATAATAAGGTTTAGGCCTTGATACAGCAGTTCCAAGTAAGGTAAAATCAGAGTTTAATATTGTAACTGCTGCTCTGTGGCATAACCAGAAACAAGCATTTATTCCACACTGCTCTCAAGATGAACCCGCTACAGAGGGACAGCTGAAAGTGTGTGGCAAGTCCTGCCATGGGTCAGGAATGCGCAGGGCGCGCTGGAGCAGCAGTGCTGGGCGCGAGGGCCAAGTGCCACCCCAGCTGTCTATAGGTGGAGGTCCACAGAATGATGTTCCCTGTTGCTGGTGTTATGTATGACCCCACGCGATGGTGAGCACCAGAGGACTGTGGGGGGCAAAGTGCACGTAACTGTGCTTTGAATGTCTGTGGCAGTTGTGGATTAAGACTTTATCAGGCCATATAAGCCACTGTGGCAAAATAAACAACAAGACCCAAACTATATCCCCCTTGGTCTCTTCTCAAGTGCAGGGCAGGGAATGCAGTGGAGCATGGCAAGGGTAGGTCAGTCACACTGCTCGCTGCAGCCTCCTGCCCCCCTGGGCATTTTCCAGGTCTTTGTCAGAGTGGAGCCAGGCTGCTCACCTCTCTCCTGGTCACATGGCTGCTGCAGGTGCCTTTCATGGTCTGTGTCTCAGCAGCTCTGGCCAACTTCTCTGCTGGGCTTGGGAATGCTGCTGACTCTGCCCAGTAGCTCTCGAGGGAGAGGTGTGAGCTCCCTGGTGACCTCTGCCTGTCTCTGCCTGTCTCTGCCCTCAATGATCCCAAAGAAAAGCTCTGGAACAGAGCAGTTTACATTTAAAATATTCCTAAATCCACCTGAGGCACTGATTGCTTAGAGGGTTTATGTGGTGCAGTGCATATGGTGGCAGAAGACAAAGCAGGAAAACCCCAGGAAGCCCCTCAACTCTACTTATTTGTTCTTGAAAGCAGTGTCTCACACAGACCTCACTACAACCCAGATGTTTTTTCTTGTGTCAGTCAGAGGCCAAAACAGATATGCCTTTGTACCATATTAACCAATTTGTACTCCTGCTAGCAATTTAAACTCATGCTACTGCATGCTCGTACTCTGTATTTCAGCTCCAATCCAGAAGCTGAGGAAAACCTTAAGGAAGGAATAAATATTGTCTTTCAGGAACTGCGTGTCAAGACATTAAAGAGGTATTTCAATTCAACTAGCCTAGCTAAAAAAAAACCACAAACCCAAGATCATTTGGGTGGGAATATCTTCAGCCATTGTCTGAGGATCATGTCTGAACAAAACACATGGAAAAGGAAGCCAGCTGTCATTTCAACAGGGAGGATGAGTGGTCTGACCATAAAAACAGAGCCAGACATGCCTGGTGTTGGATGCTAGCTCAGGCAGTACCCTGGTATGACTTTGGTCAAGTTGTTCGAGACCTTTGTTGCTGTTTCCAGATCGCTCATAACGAGGTAATAATTCTACTCTACTCTAAAGGGTATTGTGAGGTAATTAATTCATCTGTGTAAGGCACTTCAAAGGTGATATTATTATTAATAATAATTTTATAAACTCACAACATGGTATAGCTGACTTTCATCCATTACTTAAAACCTCTTTGATCTAAATAATACAGTTGCAATTTATTATGTTAGCAACTAAAAGAACAACTTCAGACGCAACCTTAGAGGTGAAATGTCCTATTTCTCTCAACATCCCCAGCTTGTTTTGTGGTTACAATAGTTGAAAGTTCAGGATACCTGCCAAACACATTTCACTGCCTGTCCCTTTGAAACTGAATGCAACGAAGCGAGTACATACCAGGTTGATAATTTTTATGTTCTCAGTCTGGAATTAACACTGTTCTTTAAATGTTATGCATTGGCCAACTACTAGCATCTTCCAAGATGATGGTAGTGCAACACTCCCTGAAAGAATGCTGTATGACGAAGAAGAAAAATTGTATAGGCTGTCCAAGTGGGTACAACATGAATATGTGACATTGGAGGATGTCAAATGTGAGTAAATGCAGGTATTTCATATCAGCAAGGCATTGCCTGTACAAGTTAGAAAGCTGTTTCTACTAGCATTTTGTTGAGGAAATACTGCTTTTTCTCCTCTGTATGTTTTCAGATGCTGCTTTGCTTTTGAAAGGAGCAAATGAGTCACATTACATGTTATCATTTTCCACAGTTATGAGGTATGTAATTTAGAGTTTATTTTGAGAATTACATGTGTGTAGCTGGTACTGGAGGGACCAGGGTGTATGAGAAGTAGAACATGATGTATCAGAGGTTTAAAGTCTCTCATCTGTGAGGTTCAGTGACAAACAATACCAAATGCATGTTGCCCTCGACACATGCAGAGAAATAATCCTATCACCCCTTACCTGTTGCCTTCTACTCTGTCACCAAGAAGGAAGTCAAGAACTTGGGCCTAAATATCCAGAGGTTGTTACCCATTTTACTCTAAGTTAAATTTAATGTTAGCCAGTACTTCTGCAACACCACATGCACCAGGAGTGCTGACACGACCGGGAATCTGGGCTGCCTTCCTGGACTGCTGCTGTTCCCATCAGAGCTACAGGGCTCAGTATTTGCTGCTGTCACTTATCAGCATTACTTCCCTATAGGCTAAAAGTGAGAAGGCAGCAGGCAGAGCATTATCTCAGAGGCATATCCCTGAGATCACCAGGGCCATATAGTGGTTGCATTGGCTTTGACTTAAGAATGTATCTGTAGACCTTGTTGAGCTTTAGCCATACTGCCTCTGGAAAGGAAAGGTGTCCGAGTTGTCCCCCTTTTCCTTTGAGTGTGGATGCCACTCTTCTGGCAAGTTCAGTGCAGTAAACATGCTGCTTGGGAGTACATCTGTAATACCCAATTCAATCCACTCTTCAGTGTGTTTATTGGATACTGTTAGCAATTCTCTAAAAACCTTCAAAGTCTTACTGTGGGATGGAGTGCTTGCTACGAATAGGTCTCAAACATACAGAAAATATTTCTTATAATGCAGGCCCTTGAGCAAAGACTTTGTTCTTTTTCATAGTGGTTTGGTAGTGTCTATACTTGCAAATATGCCAACTTCACAGTTACCTTTCTACCTTCCATTTAGGAATGAGAAACTAGATGAGTTCCTTGTGGCCCTGCTCTTCTATCTATCTTTTTACTTGGAAAAAATTGCCCTGGAAAAGAAATGCAGATCCTTGATTTCGTGAGTAAAAGAATTCAGGGTACACAGAGCTTGCCCAAGCAAACCTGGAATCATGGGGCAGTCTTTTGTGTCAGAATCAACGGGATTCTGTGTATGAGCAAGGACTTCATGCTATACTGGCCCAAAATATATATGGAATACTAAGGAGAAAACGCCCTTGGTCTCACCATTTATGTCTCCGCTCCCCTTGTCCTCTGTGCTCTCCAGGAAACAGGCTCCTCTGACTAGGTAGAGAGACAGATTTTCTGGGAAGGTTTGAACTCTGCTTTGCCCCAGTCTTTCCCTAAGCAAGGTGCACTGTTGTGCACGTGGCATGGCATCACTGTAGTCTCCCTTTCAAGATGGTAGCTGGATCCAGTCCTACTGCAATGGGGTCACCAAATAATTTGGCTCCTCAAGGTAATGCAGCAATTTGAATAAAGCATTACTACTACCACCAACGTTAAATCTATGTGAGTGCCCTGGATTGAATTACCATCCCACAATGACACTTCCCAGTAATAACCTTAGCATCCAGTCATTTCTGCTTGCAATACAGAGCAGCAAATAGTTGCAACTGAGTCTTCTGGGTGTCAGCTTTTGCTGTGGGTCACATTGCTTTAAGACTTATTTCTAAATACTTTGCAAAGCAGGTTCAGATGACTCTTAGGTGCTGGAAACATGTTTCAACATGAGGAATATATGCTAGGAAAGCAGTTCCCAAGTAAGGGTGTGTGATCACACTTGCTGTGTTGCAGAGTGGAAGTGGGGATGCCAGGGAACTACTGTGTTAGAGGGTTATATGCCTTGGGAGGAAGCATTGCAGAGTTACAAATCACGACTGTAAGAAACTTGAGTGATTTTCTGGGTTCTACACTAGCCTCTGAGAATTGATTGACCATTCTCTTAAAACACTTAATGATGACTTCACAATTCATGAAGCCTAGATATAAAGAGGGACTGATTTATCTGGATTGAAGAAAAGACTGTTGGAGAATTGCTGGCCTTAAGGAGTTGATTTGTTCTACATCCATAGATTGTCAGGTGTTTCTTTCATTGTGCAAGGAATAATTAATAAATCAAGAAATCCATCAGCATAGTTTCATACACAAAGGTCATAGATTCAATTGAGATGCTCTGGTCTGCAGCTTACAAAGTGATCCTCTCGCTCATGACTGGTAAAGGGCAGTGGCCAACCCTGTGGATCATCAAACCTCAGTATGGCTTCTATCATCTACTGGTGTGGCAAATACAGAAACAGACTGAAACAAATTGGATTTTGGATCCACTGCAATACAGGGTTATGTTTCCTGGATCATGGGGTCTTTGGTTAGTAGGTATCAGCTACAAGCACTGGATAAACCCTGCCAGGAGAGACTTTTTGGTGTGTTCTGCCACACAGCACTCCCAAAGTCAGTCCTCCCTTGGAGTCCTACCTTGGAGTAGGAAACATATACTGACTCTCCACTACTACAGTACTGTTTTATTTAGATTTATTACCTCCCCTGAAGGGAAGTGGCTTGCTTGTCAGGATTACCTACATGCAGTGTTAACATCAGAGAATCTTAAAGAAGAGACACCATGCATAACCAGGAATTCAGGACATTAATCTACTGAAGTACAAATACAAGGAAGGAAAATAAAATGACAAAAGGCAATTTTAGGTCCTATTTAATGTTGAAATTCATCGTTAATTGTTTTAGCATCCTAGCTGACTTGGAGGAGCAGGGAGATATTAATCATGGTGTGAAGAGTTTTCTGATACTGCATTTTCTTTCCCTGTTCAAGGCCTCCCATTTCCTCTGTTATCCACCTGGTCTAGTCCCAGACTTGGTATGTGCTATATTTCAAATCAAATGTAGCAAGGAGTGTCTTTTCCTTCCCATGGAGTACAGTCCTGGAATGGTCTTCCACTAGGAAGTAGTGGGGGCAGGCAAGAAAGCGACTTTTTTTTTCTGAAGGTGGAGCCACGTAAGCTCGAGAAAGGAACTTTATAACTACATGATACAATCATAATGACATAAAATTACACTTGTGATAAGAATCCTTGGTTTGTGATATGCTGATGTATTTGAGAGAATGTGAAAGAAGAGTGCATAGTTTTCCTTTATCTATCCCACATTAATCCCAGGCTCAGGGATGTTGCTGGTGGCCTGCTCAGGAAGAAAATTCCCTCCCCCTTCCTCCAAGATATAATTTAGTTTCAGAGGCTTTTTTGCTTTCCCATGTAGCACTGGCTATGTGCCACAAGTAGAGACAGACTGGAGGCAAGATATGCTGGTACCATTTCATGTTTCTCATTAGTGATACCTATAATTTGCTCCCAGTTAAACTGACAGACGGGTTACTTGGAGACAGGGCTTGGTGACCTGCCTAGTCCTTTATCAGTCTCATGTTCCTATATGACAGACACATCCAACAGCTGTGCAGTCCTCAAGCTGCTCTTCTTGTAGACCCTGTGTGATAACCTAGTATCACAGGAAACAATGCTGGTTATTCCTGCTCCTAGTTGGTGTGTTCTGGGGTTCTTGCCATTTGGGCTACCTATGAGAGATGCCTAACTCATCTGTTGTGTTCAGTTTGTCCACAGGGAGCCAGGACTGATGGCCTGAATAGCTCTTTAACTGTCTTGAACCTAGACCGTGTAGAAGTATCAGTGTCCACAGCACCTCAAGAGAACATTTGACACCATCCCGGCTTCAGAAGTCATTGCTTCTGTGCATTGAACTTTCTCTGGACAAGAAAGTATTGGAAGGGGTTCCTATCAGAGAAAGTCAGGATGAATCTGGACATCTTTGACTTCTTGTGACTGTCTTTTGTTGATGCCATGCTGATTCTTTCTAAGTCCAAGCATGAGGCTTTCCTGGCTTTTTCTAGATTCAGGAAGATCTTGTAACTAGTTTTTCAAAGCAGCGGGCATGAGGCATTCCCCCACTGGAGACAGCTTGGGAGTATTCACCTCTGAAATATGTGACTCTAAGAACAAAAACTCAGCAGTGGTGAATGAGACATGAATGGAACAAGGGTTATTATTTCTGTCCTGCATTTTATTTCCCCTTTGGTTTCTGTCTGTTTCTGCTTCCAACCCTTTTATTTCTTTTGAGGAAAATCTGCTGAATTTTATTAACAATCATCCTTGACAAGCCCAGAGTAATTGTCCTAATTTATTAAAGGTGGGTTATGTAGGAAGAGCTGGAGGCCATCAGGGATAGGACAGATAAAACCAGCTCTCCTGAGTGTGAAAGGAGGCTGGTAACCTTCAGGCCAGCAGCTCTCCGAGGCACCGGCAGACAGCCGGGTGGATTACAGGGGAAGCAGGGGAAATAGAAAGCTCTTTGGTTTGGCATTTCCTTAGTGTTTGATCTGAATTGGTTTAAAATACAGGCTTGTGGTGTCAGCCGTTCCTGTTCAGAGGCAGTCCCAAAAGCCCTTCATGTGCCTTTTTGAAGAGGACTAAGTGCTGTCTCTGAGTCAGACCCACTGCTCCAGGATGCCTTGTGACAGAGCCTGTGCCTGGAGATAGTGAAATGCAGCTCCAGGGCTTTTATGCAGGCTGCAGAAAAGGTTCATAAGCTATGCAGGATCAAAGACAGCAAACTGATGGGCTGTGGGCATGCAACTTATGAGTTGTGTGGAGCAAGAGAGACTGTCTGGGCCCAAGCCCCAGGCCTTGTGGCCCCAGCGGCATTGCCAAGCTGCGTCGGAAGCGTCTGAACCCAGCCTTGCTACAGAGGGGTCCCTTGATAGTGGTGTCACGCAGCATGTTGGTTTATGTGCCTGACTTAGTTCTCAGGAACAGTCACTCTTTCTAGCATCCCTTCTGTCCAGAGCAACTTCCCTGAAAACGTTTTTCCCTTTTGTTTTAAACAGGACTGTGACATTTTTAGAGAACAAAGAAATGGACGATGTGTTGGCAAAGTTAACAGTGGCCAGGATTCACCTTGCCAAGGCGTACTGTAAACTTATCCTTGGACAAGGCATGGCACAGCAGCACCACATGCCTAGCAGAAAGTAAGCCAATCCCTTCTGGGGACTCTCACTATGTCAAGGGCCACAGAAGCCCAGGCCCAAGGACTCTGTTGAGTGACACAAGTCAATGCTCACAGAAATACATGTATTGTGAGGCAAGGAGTCACAGAGTGTTAAGGGACCATGAGACACAGAAGTGTCCCGATGTCCCTGCAGCTCTATCTCATCTCATAACCCACTCCGAAAGTGCTTCTGGTGAGCTGCTGCCAACTGATTTGGCCACAGTAAGTTACAGCAGAGCTCTGGATACCAGACTGGAAAGCTCTAGCCCTGGTATCTGGAAGCCTTGCCAGGAGCTGGAAACTTTAATGGCTTCAACATGAAAGGCAGCAAGGCAAACATCAGTGGCAGCCCTAGATCTTACACCTGCCACTTCCACTTAACTAAATCTTGAAAGCAAATGGTTATGTACCTGCTGGTTGCCATGGATCCCTGCATAAATTTCCTCTTATGCCAAGTCTGAGATAACATAAGACTAGTCTAGCAAGTGAAGGAGATCATGTTCCTGAAGGGCAGCAGGTGAAGGGAGTAGAAACAAGAAGAGGTTGTGCTTGGGCATTGAAATTGTAGGATTGCTACCTCTGAGCAGTGAGGAAGGTGCATGGCTTTTTCAGAGTGATGGAGACCAGCTGCTCTTTAGTTGTGATAGCCCCAGTGGTGTACTGAAAGTGGAGAGAAACTTATACAAGGAATTAGAAACTGAAGAAAGAGAAGGTGGGAGTGTGTTTGAAAAGGCAGAGAAACCAAGGGAATGATGAGGACAAGAAAAGGGGAGTTTTAACAGGAGATAAAGTTGTTGTGGTTTACCTCTGGTCAGCAACTAAGCGCTACAAAAAATGGTTAGTGGAAGGAGAACATAATGACAGAGAGATCATACACTGTGTGTTAGGAACTCTTTCTTCAACCATGTATGCTCCTGCACAATGTTTCCCTAGCAGTAGAAAGGAGCTGGCAGTCCCCACCCGGCACCCCAATTCCATGGGATCTTCTCAGAACAGGTTCAGGCTTTTTGTTTCCAGTCAGTTGCTGTGAAACTGCTGCCAGTCTCCCAGAGGAGTGACAAACATTCACTGGCCTTTCTGCAACACAGCTCTGGGCAACCTTGCTCCTGGCTGGGGTGGGGGAGCTTGGGTTTCCTTCTAATCAAGAAGAGAAGGTAAGCTGTGAAATGATGGAATCAAAGGGGAGCTGAAATTGGTCTCCCAACAGTGCCTTCATTTTAGTGTGCCCTATCCCACAAGGTGCTGGACCCTGAGAGTTAAGAATGTGTTCCCTTTGCATTCTGGCACATCGGCGTTTCCCTGGGCAGTCCTGGGAGCAGCCTTCTGTGCCAAATCTCTGCTACCAGGTTCCTCTGAGCAGGGGAATCCTCTTAACCTTTTTGCTGGTTGGACAGGGAGGATCACGACAGCATTTCATTATTTCTGTTGGGTGGCCCTAATGTCTGTACTTAAAGAGACTCAGCTGGAGGAACTTACTGCAGAAAGTTACTTGAATCCAAGAACTGGATGCACCTGGATAAAACAGCCTGTTGTATACCCAGCTAGGTAGCTCTGCTCCCTCTCTGCTCCCCTGTATCATCTGGTGGATGGGGATGTGCAGGATTGAGGCAAGTAAGAGGTATGGTAGCAAAAAACCCACCAGCATGGCAGTGAGAGCAGAGAGCTGCATAAAAAAACTCTGTTCTCTAATATTTGCATTACAGTGGGGGTCAGAGGCTGGCAGTGGGTTGGGATGTTGGTGTCCAGGCTATGAAGACACGAAGGCTATAAAAGAGTTGTGTCTTAAAGCCTTCATGATGTAAGGTGCTGTATGAAGAGAGACCTCACTGAGTTACTCATAGCTGGGTGGTAGTAGCTGACTGCAGCTGACTTCAGAATAAGGCTAATGCTGAGCACGTTATAATATATGGCACTTCCCATACCATACTGCAATTATGTAAAGATAATCTTTTCCAGGCTGACTCACTTTAGCCTTTAATGTTATCTGGATCCTCCCAGACCATCATATGAACTCCCAGATACAACAGCTAAGGGGCAGAACAGATTAACACTCTTCATTATAAAAGATGTTTAGGAATTTTTTGAGCACAAATGTTTTAGGATGGGGAAGGTCCTTCATCAAAATGGGAACTGTGGGGAATGCTACTTTTGAGGAGGCTTTTTTAATCTGAAAAATGTTTAGATTAAAAAACTGAGAAACTATTGATAATGTGCCACCTCCAGTTTTACTGTATTTTCTTACGACCCAAATATGGGTTCAGGATGATGTTGAAGTTTTTGCTTTTCACTCTAATTCACCATAGCAACATTTTAATGAAATCTTATACCATGTTGGTAAACTACTTTCCCTTCCAGATCTGCCAAATGTCTATGTGTTCATAGGAAATTACTCTTTTTTTCATGTAAAGGTTTTCTCCAAAATTTTTAAAAAGGAGGCTTAGGTGGAGAACATGTTCACCTTAACAATTTACATGATTTGTAAAATGCAGCATTAAAATCCTATCTTGATACTATCCCAGATTGCAATTTGAGAGACTTCCTCCAGACCTGTTATTTGTGCGTGTTAGCATTAGTCCTTTTGTGCCTTCAATGCTGAGGAAGGAATAGGCGTGCCTGGCTTTCTCCTTTTAAGTTGATGGGGATTGTGCAACTTTTTTTTCGTGGTGCCAGTTTCCTTACGAGCATCTGTCATAATGGAAAAAGTACTGAGTGTTCCCAAAGGTGCCTGCACCGATGGTGCAAACACAGTCAAGACAGGTCTTACTGATCCTTACAGCTGGCTTGAGCCATGGCAAGTAGAGTCACAGCTGCAGTGGAGGGAGCTGCGAAATGGCACAGGAAGCATTTCTTCCCCACGTGTCCCTATGAACAGCACTGCTTCTTGTAGATGTCTGAAGCCCCACTGTTACAGCACTGTCTGCCTTTGGCTGTGCTGGCCCCCTCTTTTGTGAATGAACTCATCCTGTCTGCCTCACAGCTCTGAGAAATCAGTATTACTATATAACCAGAAGGCATGATGCTTTTTGATCACTCTTTCACGTTTCTTACAAGTCCTGTCCTGATGCTTGTTGCAAAATTGATGTTTTCCTGACCCTTTCTGTGTTTTCCTAGGTAATTAGCAACTGTGCCCCAGACATGGGAGGTGCCTCCTAATTCATTACTTATTTTAGAAGACTTTACTTCAAGCAGGTCTCTTAGCTTAATACCTCACCAGAGGGAAGAATGCACTGGGAGAAAGAAGGGTGGAGACCCCTGTCCTTATTTGACTCTTATTATTAGCATTATCTTCTGTTGCTGGCCATTACATAGGGTCTTTTTGCTAAACTAGGGACTAGTTCTAAGACACTGCATGAGCTGGGGTCACTTTAGGTTTCTCTGCTCTGCTACTCTGAAGTCAGAAGACTGTGCTTTACCAGAATTCATAAGGAATCAAAAACATCAGAGTTGTTCTGGGAGTTTTGCTTTGGCAAACGGCCATGCCGTGCTTGCAGAGTCAAGCTTCTTTTCACTTGCACAATATGTGAAATGTCAGCAGTATTATGGCTGGTGGAAGCCAAGTAGGGAGATATATGGTCTTTTGATCAAAAGATCAGTAAACAAAAGTCAGAAGGTGGTAAATAGAGCTATAGGGCTGAAAGTTATTATTTTCATGGTCTGCTCTGCATTGATGTTTTCTGGGGTAATGGCAGCTGGGGATACCCTAGATGTGTGGAGCACTTGATGTTATCAGGAAGATAAGGGACGTGTCAGGAGTTGGTGAGTTGACAGGGAGACAGTCTTTCCCGTGCATCTGGCAGGACCAAGCCAGATCTGTGGGTATCTGTAGGCTAGCAGGGAAGATTTGTTTTCACTTCCATGAGGGTGAGTTGTGCCATCTCCAGGAGAACTGAATGGCTGCTGGGATGTGTGCATCACCCTCTGCTTTAATGGCCATTTCCATGATGGACAGTGATATTTGGCTTTGTGTGAGAATCCCCAGGCTCAAGTGGGTGGTGAGAGCATCTCTCAGGCTTCCATTGGGCAAATTGCTGCTTCTTTAACAAAGGCCTTTTGTCATTCTTGGGCATGTTTTACATTTCTTCTTGGAGGTGCATCAAGCATCTCCTTCCTGGTTTTCAAGTTTATTGTCTCAGCATTGGCCTGGAATTGTGCCTTTGGTAACTCTGCTTGTTGCTCTTCCAGTGATGTCAGGAAGAGGTTTTTTTACTGACTTCAGTGAGAACTGGGTTAGATCAGCACTGACCACTTTTGAGAGGCCCATACAGAGAGCTCAATCTAGATGGCATAGCAGGGGAGCCTTGCCTGCTCATCACATCCAGCTTTGTTCTCTGTCAGATTTAATGAACTGAGACATAAAATATTTTGCATTTTCTCTTCTGAGGCAATGCAGAAGTCCTGCCTTTTGCTTGGACAGTAGGTCTCCACATGCTAGTAATAAGGATCTACCAGCAACAACTTTATTGCTCTGGTGAAATGCCAGCTTGGCATAGCCCCATGAATCATATTCAATGCTCTGTTCAGAGAACTGAAAGGAGGACTGCTGCTATTAATTTTGTGCTCTTGTTCACTGCCTTAGGAGAAAAACATCATTGCAGAAAGATCGGAGCTTCTCTGAGGTAAGAAAGACACGAATAAATGGAGAGTGTGACTGTCAGCACAGAGCATGTCCCTCCCTTGCACATCCAAATGCTCCTTTCCTTTCTGGTTCCCCCAGTAGTTTACTTGTAGGTCTGAGTACCTAGAAAAAAATGTTACCTCTAGGGCCTACATGTCCCTGTAAAATAGCATCTCTTTGCCCTTCAGCCCAAGCCTTTTCCCCTTGGAGCCCTCAGCTGGGAAGTTTCAGTCCCTCTGTGGCTCTCGAACCCCAGGTGGTTCCCACCACAGCCTGAGGTCCCTCTGGGAAGTTTGGTCTACAGATTTCTTCTTATCATTGGCCTTATACTGTCATCTCTGTAGGTAAGAAACTTTACAGCCACCTTTTATTTCCATTGCCCTTGGCAACATTTCTGGATACCTATAAGCTCTTGGCCTGCAACATACAGCTCCATCAGCCGTTCATGAGACTCACTATGTAGCAGGGCTTCAGCAAATTAATAGGAAACAGCTGGGTCCATATTACACTTTGTACTTCATAAACTGGGAGGTCTTTCCTTGGAAGAGGGATACTGTGGATTCAATTCCAATTGAATTCAAGAACCGACTTAGTAGAGATTTGATTTATTGGGAGGTCATTCAGTTATGCCAGGGATCACAAATGTTAAGCAGGAGTGAAAAGCTAGATTTTGATTTTTAAATCAGCAAGCAGACATGTGGAGGTGAGATGTGATGGGTTCATATCTGGTAGTACTATTTTCTGTGATTATAATGCTGTCATTCAGAGTGGGGATCATCTCATCTACCTGCAGCTGCTCAATCAATAACTGTCCAATCAGTCCTTCAGCTGCCTAGAAAGCCATTGCAGAAAAGAGAAGCTCAGCCTGAGGGTGAATTGTTGCTTCTTAAGATAGATGTATGCAACAGGAATCCCCACAGAAAGATTCATCCCATCAGCCTCTCTCCATTGATTATTGAGGGAAACATCCTTAGTTTCTAGCAGCAAGACTAAGCCAAATTGGTCAGAGTTGAGCAAGACAAAATCGATCTGAGCTTGCTCTGTTTCTAGCCTCACCTGTCTGCATACCTTTAAAAACCCTGTTCTTTCAAACCTTCACTGATGCACGCATGGTAAAGTTTGATGCCAAATGGTTGCTGGCATTTTAGCAGAGTCATGCCAACCTGCACTCTGGGATGCAGTGGGACTCTGGGCCTTTTCCCAGTGTAAAGGGGACCTGTGTTTTCAATGTAGGGTTTCTTCAACTTCTGCAGCCACGTGGCTTGGCTTGTGTTCAGACGGAAGCACTGCTAAGTGATTCGGGAAGAAATCGGCAGGCTTTTTTGCTCCGACATGTTCAATCCCGCTTTAAGAGACAAGAACAGTGTTGACTTGCAGAAACCAGGAGACCGGACTGCTGATGCAAATACAGTGCGATTGCCATATCTGAGGTACGTATTTGACACACTGGTGAGTCCTTAGGGAACCTGACCTGTCTGAACACACTGAGGTAACACCTGGATTTGTTTTTGTTCAAGAAAAGCCCATGCCAAGCGTCCTTCCATAAACAGCATGGTTCACCAGCGCTCACTGCTGCTCAACACACTGCTGCCCTTACTAAAGGGCAGTGCTCAATACCTCTCCCAGAACCACTGCTGGGGCAGACAGCCTCAACCTTTCACATCTGATGACCTTCTGGACTTCTCAGAATTGTTCACTACCAAGTAAGGGGCTATTTCTCTGCATAAATAAGTTTGGTAGAGCTCTGAGGAAGGATATTGAACAGCTAGCTCTTCCTCACGGGGAGAGGGGACATTGGACTGAGGACTTGGTCTACACAGGAGTTAGAGAGGGACAGGAGTGTAGGTCCTGAGAGACTGTCAAGCCTAGGTATGCCATATGAGACAAATTCCATTTCCCATCCAGCCACAGTTAACAGCAGTATCAGTACAGTACTTTTTAATGTAATAACTCATTTAAACACGACCACTGTAAATCAGTTTTGCTTTCCCTCATAAGTCTTCCTTTTCTGCCTGAAAATTAGAATTTGAGAAGTGCCTTCATTTGCTTGGCTCTTCAGAGTTCTGGCAATCTAATGAATGCTACAGCACTACACATGCAAAATCTTAGGACATATCTACAACACAAAACAGCCAGTCCGGTATTTCCTGAGAGTGTGAAATTTGCTACAAATGCACATATAATTGTTTTGTGCGTGCTTTGGAAGCTGAGTGCATCCTGAGCATCTTAGCTTTATAGATTATGCACAGAGTCATGTAATTCATATGCAAACTTTCCAGGGAGTGCTGAGCTTCACTTGGATGTGTGCAATTCATGTTATGTGCGTGCACACTCCAGACAGACACTTGACACGGTCTGCGAGGTGCTGAGGGTACAAGCATGGTTATTTGTTTTTCCCTGGGGGAGAGCAGATACTGCCTGCTGAAGGAGGCAAAGTTCCTTGCTGGTTTGCCTAGGAAACATGACAAACCTGTCCCCCTTTTTCCCATTTTCCTTTGCTTCACTGCATCAAACAGATTAACACGATGTTTTCTAACAGGGTGGGCATCATCGGAGCTCATTGTAGTGAGTTAAAATCCCTTATGAGTATGCCTGTCGGGACAATGGAGGAGGAGGAGGAAGAAGAAGAACAAGGAAGAATGAGTGGTTTGTCCAACCTGACACGTGACCTCAGTTTGCCACTTCTGAGAAGAAGCCCCCAAAACAGGCTTAGCAATCAGAGCACTGTGCTCTCAGGAGCAGTGGCAGAAGGTGGCTGTAATTAGAGCAACTAGCAGAAGTGGTATCTGTGTTGAGTGGCACGGTTTCACATTGCTAAGTAAATCACTTGAAATTGCAGCTTGAGAAGCCTGACTCATTTGTCAGAGGTGGGGTAGTTAAGCACACTAGGACCTGGACTGGGTGACTGGAGACCTGGGTTGTAATTCCTTCTTGTGTCACTAGCAATTTCTCCTTCGTCTTAATGCCTCAGAAATGCACCATTTCTGAGAAGATTATTTTACTGACTTATTTTGGGAAGATGCTTCGATACCTGCAGATAAATATGATTATTGATTTCAATGTCACCCCTTTTTTTCTAAAGAGTTAGCAAAGTGACCAGGAAACATGACTTACTACAATCTGAAAGTTGCTGAAATTTTGCTTTTGAAGGAAGTTACTCTGGATTCATTAATATATTGTCTATACTTTTATTTATTTCTTTTATTTCCATCATCTCTCATTTTGTTCTTGGATATAGCTAGCATAATTTATGACTCATTGTGAAATAAGTTTAACAAAGAGAAATGCTGATATTTAAAATATCTACCAAGTCTTCATTCCACTTTATCTTTGTAATGAGATATATTTTTATTTTTATCATTGATTTTGCATGATTAGGAAAGCAGATCTTAGATGTTCAAACTTAGAATATGCAGTTGAGATGTCAGTATCCTGAAACAGAATGTATTCATGGTAAAAAATGGTATCATTTTACCAGTAAGTCTGTCTCTATCTCTACATGCTAATTGTGAGCATCAGGAGGAAAATTTAGGATGAAATCCTCACTTTGTAATAGTCAATAAGAATCAATAAAAAAGGAATGGATGGTTAAACAGTGGAAGAAAACCAGAGAGGTAATATTTTCATCATTGTTAAGAGAAATTTCACACAGTAGTGCTGATGTGGAAGGTTTTCAGCAAAATACCTCTATGCTGGATGAAAATAATACAATTTCCCCTTGCAATATGTGTCTCAGTTTTTAAAAGGATGAAATTTTGCAGCACAATTATGAGAAATTTACTTTTTCTGGGGTAACCAATAATCTAGGGATTAGCTCACTTCTGTGGGAAGGCCCTGCACTGCTTTATTGAGATGGACACCTGAACTGCAGCTTCACAGCTATTACTTAGTCTCTTCACTTAGACTGGCACATGTTATATTAACACCTAAGTAGCGTTGTGGCCTTGCCTTGTTTTCCATGTGTCACGTGAGTCCTTTTACCACTGGATGAGGATGTTGTGGCTTGCAGCTTGTCTCTGAAACTTTTCATTAGAGCTTTTCCATTAGCATTTCATTTGCTCTGATACAGAGCAAAAATACGTAAAAATAACCTCTTAGAAAATTTGTGGGATGGAAAAAACATATTCTCTCCCAAAGGAGAAGACATAGAAAAGATATATTTAGAACTGTGCGTGAGCTTGCTATGTCTTCCTCATTTACATGATGTGGAATGGTACACTCTTTGTTCAAAATTAACATTTCTAGGTTATATATTCATTTTGTGCAGGCAGATTAGTGCTCCTATGGTCTGAAAAATGGTGATGAGACCTTACGATGGTGCTTTGGTTGCAGGTTTTCTGATAGCCTGGCTGGGCCAAAGCATGAACTACTGTCTTTCCCAACAGCATGGTCAGCTCCTGGGTGGTGCATTCCTGGCTGAACACTCAAGAGGCAGCTGTGGTATCATTGCCCTGCAGCAGTATGGTTTCCCTACCAAATGATGCAGCAAGATGTTGGTGAATACCTGGGGCTGAGGATGGCTACAGCACACCTTCCTTCTCTTAGCCTTGGGAGAAATCTTTCACTTCCTGCATTAGGAGACCTCTGTATGCCAAAGGATGGGTACAGCTTTGTCTCTGTAGCTGTCTGATCTGTGGATTGACATCCCAGTACACTAGTCCTCGCAAAAGCCCCTTACTTTGTCATGGCAAGCAAACAGGCATTGTATGGGGCTTTAGAAAGAGTATGAGGGAAAGGTGTCCTTTGCCACATCACTCCTGCAGAGCAATGTAGACTGTGATATCTGCTAATAACTGGGATTTGTGAGCAGTTCCTGCAGTGCCTGGTGCAGAAATTTCAGAGAGTTGCACACTCGGTTTGTGGTGGGCCTAAGATGACAAGAGAAGACCAAAGGGTGGAGCACACAGTCACGTAGGCAGCAAAGCTCCTGGAAGGAACAAGCTTTCTGTGCGCTGTCACTTATCTTTGAGGTAACTACAGAGAGGAGGAGGCGCTGAGCAGCTACTGGTGTTTCTCAAAAGCAGTTGATGAGCTACTCAGACTGAGAGAAGATGTTGAACACGAGATGTTTGCCCCTTCCACATTTAAGGCAGGTTTCTCAGTGTCCTTAAGGGGAGCAGCCCCACAGTGTTACTTTCTGGCCATGAAATAGTGAGCAACAAGTGACTGCTTTTCTCGTGCCACTTTCCTTGGACAAAAGGCATCTCTGAAACAGACACGGTATCTGTTATTTTGCACCTAGAATGTGCTGTCTGGCTCACTCTGCTGGAATTACCTGGGTAAAATCTGATGGTCCTAGTGAGCCCTGATTTAAAACACTGTGATCATCAGCCAAGCCCTCAGCCATGGCTTTGGGTCTAAGTTTTCTGTGGTAATCTAACAACAACCTTGAACTTTCCAGAAAGGATTGAGAAATACCTTGAAGTTCAGATCCTTTAGTCAGCAGAGTCCTTTCCAGGGTTGCCTTCTCAGCGTTAAGTGTTTGCTTCTTCTGAGGTAATGTATGTCTAACACAGACAACCCATGCTTGTTTAAGCATGTAAGCAAGACCTGGCAGCCTTTCACACATGACAGTGAGTCACCCTTCCAACAGGAGAGAGTGAGTCAGAAAGGGCAGTTGACAAGCTTTATTTATCAGTCTCCTGTTATTTGGCCCAGGAGAATTCTACCCTGAAAAACCCACCCTTGTTAATGACAGGCAGAGCTCAGACTTGTATCATATTAACTACTGACTTTTTTCCCATAGGCTTTGCATGCAGTTTCATATCAGGAAATCATGACAGTTTGGCCACTTCCACGATTTTTTATTTCTAAAGGGCTTCTGAACTTGCCAGCTATGTTGGAATAGCTTGCCCAAGCTAGGGTTACCATAAAGAGCACAGACTCAAATGCCTCTCAGTGGTGAAAAGAACCTGGGGGATTCTGTGCAACAGAATTTATAGAGTTCCCATTTACTTGCTTCTCTTAGGGCTGCTTTGCTCAAAGCCTTAGCTGACTGTGCTAGCATGGTCTAGTGTCTTGACTGGCTGTTGATTATGGTTCTGCCACTCAGAGGCTCCATATAGGGTGTGTCAGGCTTTTCAGTGTAAGTGTCTATTTTCAGAAGTTATATTGCTCTGCTGTAGAAATTCACGCCAAGCAGAAAGTTGGCAGGAAACATTGCAACGCAGAAATGGAAAAAGAAACAAAGAGGAAAAAAAAAAATCTGCCTGATGATTAATTAAGGAAATTCTGCCCTTGGGGGTTTCAGGCTTTGCAGCTGGGAGAGAGATGGCAGTGTAGCAAGGGAAGCCATCTAGATATCGGGTGACCATAATGTGTAGTTGGGTGTCTTGAGGTACGGAAGGAAGCAAAGTAAGCTCAAGCCCATTCTACTTGTGTTGCAGGTGGGTTTGGAGCATTAACCTCTGAAGGCAGCATCCACACAAGGCTACAGGGCTCAGCAAGTTCTCTGTGAGCCGGCATGGTAGGACCTGGAGGTCCTTCAGGTTCCTTGTCTCTGGTCCCTCTGGTTCAGTCCTGTTCTTGTCCTCTTAGGGGCCAGTGCCCCAAGTTATACATGGAAAATCAGGGCTGTCTGAGCCTGCCCATTTTTCTGCTCAAGACAAACTGGCCAAAAGCAGCATTTCATCAGCAAATGACAAGTTTTGTCCATTTCTACTTGGACTCATACAGGCATTTTATTAGTGTTAAGTTCCAGTGAGACTAGGGGACTAACCCTCCTATCTGCATTCTGGAATGTGGCTCTTTGTTACTACTAGCCAAATAGGGACTCACTGGGTACTGCAGTGGTGAAAGACACCATCATGTTTCCTGTTCCTGCTAGTGTCCTCTCTCTGCCTAAGAGGGAAATATTTTTTAGTCCATCTTTTTTAACTCGCTCAGGTACACAAACCACTCCATGAATCCTTGACAGAGCTCTGAAGATGCTTCTTACAGCTCCTGTTTGTTCTGTGGCTTGTCTCCCTTGCCCTCTCAAAGCCAAAGCCAAAGCTGCACCTACCTACCATCCTTCCAGCTAAAAAGGACCAATGGCAGATCCTTTGTACAGACATCTGGCACCATCACCTCACTTCCTCCTCACTTGGAGAGGGGTGTGTTGCTTGTGATGCCTTTTTACCTGCAGGTGTGATGGGGGAATGAAAGTGGCAGTCAAACTGGAAATCAGACCAGGAAGTGATTTTCAATAGGAACAGAGGCTGTTGGTCTGGTTTTCCTTAAGCAGGGCTTCCAAATGTTGGTGATATGTGTTCCTGCTCAGGTTGGGACTAAGGCTTTCATCCTGTAAGCAAACTGCACTAGAAGCACCATGGACTGGTTACAGCTCCAGTGGCTCAGGCAAAATTGTAAATATTTGCTGTGAGATTTTTACAGCTTGAAGCAAAGAAACCAAACTGCAAATTGCAGAATATGAAGATGTTCTTACCCTAGTTCTTCTTCTATTTGAGAGAGAGAATCTAAACATTCACAGAACAGGCTGCAAGCAACTGTTACAGCCTTTCTGTTTGGGACAGATGCTGATAATATAAATGTAGTCTATTTCTTGGTGTGATCTTGTTTATTTACAGAAGAATAAACAAAGCCTTTCCCCCTTTCCTTGAATACAGTAGAAATAAACACAAATAAGTAGTTTCTGGACACACATTGCCAAGTCTGCTTTTCCTCACAAGGTCTGTCTTCAAAAGGGTCCCCCTCTATGTGGCAATTTTCGATGTGGCTTTTCTTTCTCCTGTATCAAGCCAGCATAAACTCATCAAACATGACTGTGCCTGGGCAAGCAGGGAAGTCCCTGATTTTGTGAAGTTCTGCCATGGAAACTAGATCTTTGAGAGAGGCTTCCATTGTTCATCTGTCTTTACTCCTCTAAAAAGTGAGGTTATTCTTTCTACTGAACCTGGAAGAGTATGCATGACATGTTTCTTACTATAATGGCATGTGTGGGGATTGTGGATTAAAGACGTGCCCCAAGGCTGTTATTATCATTTTTCAAAGTAATAATCAAGAGACAAAGGTGCACCATTTAATTTAGGTGTTCATAGCAAGTCATCTCAAGACAGTGCCCAGAGCTGTATATTGATTGGATTGGGAGACACATTATTGCAGACCTGGATAGGCAGGGGATTGACCCACCCATTCCTCCCTTGTACTTAGAAGCTATAAGAGCTCTAACAACTGGAGTGCTGGATGGATATGTGTTTTTTTTAGAAGGAGGAAGGTGAGATGTGCGAGAGCTCTATGCTCTGCATAGAGAGGAACAGTTCAGATGCATGGAGTTCTGCTATGGACTGTGTGATGGGCTGGTCAGGAGCTTATGGGCCAGGGTCAGAGCGAATGACAACAGAGGTAACATTGTGGAAGGCATCTGCTACAGATCATCTGGTCAAGAAGACAAAATAGATGAAGCCTTCTCTAGACAAGTGGGAGAAGTGTAACTGTTTGAAGCCCTGGCTTTTATAGGATCTAGAGTGACCTGAAATGTGCTGGACAGGAAGCAGTAGGGAACGAGCATTCCAGATTTCTGGAGTGGGTCAGGGACAATTTCTTGACAAAGGTGCTGGACAGGCTGAGTAGGGGATTGACTTGCTACTCACAAACAGGGAAGAAGTGGTTGGGGTTGTGGTGGTCAACGGCAGCCTTAGCGAGACCAAGAAGTGGTAGAATTTAAGATCATGAGAAAGCAGAGAAAGGTGAGTAGCAGAACAATGACCCTAGGTTCAGGAGAGCAGACCTGGGTTTGTTCAGGGAACTAGCAAGCAGCTTCCCTTGAGATGCTGCTGTGAAGAGTAAAGGAACACGGAGGGTCAGATGATCTGCAGGGACCACCTCCTCAAAGCCTGAGAATGGTCCATACTGTTATGCAGCAGGCTAAGCAGGCAGTGTATGAGGAGAGTTTGGGTGTACAGAGACCTACTGGCTGAACTCAAACATGAAAAGGAAACATGTAATGTGGGGAAGCAGGGGCAGGCAATCAAGGAGCAGTGTAGAACTACGGAGTCATGCAGGGATGAGATTAGGAAAGCCAGAGCTGGACTTGCGCTGATAACTGGTGATGGTGTGAAGAGCAACAGGAAGGGCTTCTACAGGTACCTTAGTAGTGAAAGGAAAACCAAGAAAATGCAGGTCCACTGCTAAATATGTCATGAGATCTAGTGATGAAGGACACACAGAATCCTGCAGTGCTCAGCATTTTATTTGCCTCAGTCTTTACTGGCAGAGTCTGCTCCCAGGCATCCATGTCTAATGGCAGAGTTTGGAAGAGAGAGGTACTACCCACCCTTGAAGAGAATGACGCTGGGATCACTTAAGTAAATTAGATATGTACAAATCCATGGGACCAGCTGGGATGCAGTCCAGCTAGGCATAAGGAAGAATCCCTTCATAGAGAGGGTTGTCAGGCACTAGAGCTGGTTGCCCAGAAAGTGGATGCATTTCTATTTTTGAAGACACTCAAAACCCAGCTAGATGAGGCCTTGAGAAACCACCTGTTTCGTTAAGCAGATTGTATGAGAGTCCTGCAGAAGTCCTTTCCAACATGATTTTTTTCTATGATTCACAGTAAGCATCTGAATATAAGCTGAAGATCCCCTGGAAATGTGCCTTAAATTGTGCAACACTGAACGCAGCATGGCCACACAGTCCCCAAATGTCCCGTGAGACATGGAAATCTATAGGAGAGGGTAATAGTGGTGGTACAGGGACTGCAGCTACCAGGAAGGACTCTAACCTGTGCTCATGAGAATTAGCAGGGTTTAAACAGTGCTCTCTGCTGCTCCACTGTCACCTGTTGTCCTTTAGGCGTGCTGTAGGTACTCCAGGACATCCTGTCCTGAACATCCTAGTGCTCAAGGGAAATGAAAGACTTCATGAGTCCCTAACAGATCATTCTCCAAGAGTACTGGGTAGGCTGAGACCTCTCTGAAGCTGATAGTGGATCTGTTCTTTTTTTTACTGAGCTGGCACAGGTTACAATAGCTGTAGAGTGATGATCTTGCCATGGATTTGTCACCAGCAGACAAACGCTCTGAGGTACCTGGGCACATATTCAGGTTGCTAGGGTGGGCTGCACCTATGCTACTGTTACCTTCACAGCTCTTGGTACCTATCCTAGGAGCTTGCACTGTACACACCTCCAGTGCACAGTACAAACATACCCCAAGAAGACCTTGGTTTTCTTGTTATGCTTTTACCTTGTACCTGAACAGCTGCTGCTTCAGACATTGCACTGCTGCTGGCTAAGCAAGTTCACACCCAAAGAAAGGCTACTGTAAGTACTTCAGGTTTAATTTAGGTTTAATCAGTGTTTTAGAGAGGATAACATCCTTTATTTCAACACTATTTCAGAAGGGCTGTCTTGGAGGCTACTTAATCTTCTAGAGACTTCTAGTTGGAAGCATGAGCAGATTTTCCAGGCCCATAGCAGCAGACTGTGTATCTCAACAAGTGAGACACTCTGTCCCTTGCTAACCGACTACATGGAGCCATGAATGTCCTGGAGCAAAACTCAGAAAGTTTCTGAAGCCTCTCTGTGGATGATGAAATCTTGGGAAGCAAAACCCTACAAGAACAGAACTTAGCCTTGCAGGAAGGATGCAACTTTAAACAGGACATTCTTGTCACATTCTCTTCAAAGAAGAGAAAACTGATGTACAGCACTGAGCAGAAGATTGGTAGCAAAGCAGGGAAGACAGGTACAAATCCAGGAATCTAGCTTTAATATCAAGAGTCATTTACTGCTTAAATAGGCTTACATGTAAGCAGTAAATAATAAGCACTACAAGATAAGAATTGTCTCTGGATTTTTTAACTCTTTCTTTTTTTTTTTAGCAAATATCACTGAAAGAGTTTTTTCAAAATAAACATCACTGTACCCAGCACAGCAAAAGACTTACTGAGTGAGAGCAAACAGACAAATTGGCTCTGAGGTTTGGATTTCTCCATAATGTTCTAATTTAAAACATAATAAGCAAAGAAAGAAGGAAGCAGTGAAATAGTAACTTCATAATGTAAAAGAATGGAATTCAAGTGTTAAGAGGACATTTACAAACACTGTTATCAATGCCAAACATTGGTTTACCTTTTCAATGAGTTCTAGATGTGAGTCTTTGTCAGTTACACTGAAGATCAGATACTTGTCTGTATATTGTATTTTGACAGAATATTTTTCTGTGGTTTCACTTTCTCATCTGAGGTAACATCCAAGCCAAGCTTGTCCGTGATGAGTTAGTATCAACGGAGTCAGACACCAGGGATGTGGCTCTTTCATTAGTGTAGGATCAAATTGGTATTTAATTGGTCCAATTTGCAAATCTGACCCCTGGCTCTCACTTTAGCCACCCCCTGCAACAAAACATGGGCATTTCCAACCTGTCACATCCTTCTCTCCCCTCACTTTCACAAGCACCCACAGACCTCACTCAGGTTGGTGAGATACATTCAGGCAAAATATGCCACTTAGCTTAGCCCAAATCTTTCTGTCATGCTTTGGCTTCCCAATGAGATCAGCCATTTGTACATTTTAGTTCATGGGGCCCTGCAAGAGGGAGTTGCTGAAGAGACCCCATGGCTGCAAGGGAGGGAGAGAGGGAGAAGAGTCCATATGTGTGCTGGTATTTTGCCTGGGGTCTTCATAGCTCTGAGAACATAGGCAGATTTTGGAGATGGGGCACTGTTACTCACAGTGTATTTACAAGCAGGTCCCAGCTTCTCAGTGGCACCATCTTGGAGGGACAGAGAGAAGCCCCATGGCTTAGTGGATGTGGCCTATCTTCAAGTGGATGTGATCTATCTTGATTTCAGTAAAGCATTTGACACAGTCTCCCACAGCATCCTCACAGCTAAACTGAGGAAGTGTGGTCTTGATGATCAGGCAGTGAGGTGGATTGTGAACTGGTTGAAGGAAAGAAGCCAGAGAGTTGTGGTCAATGGGACAGAGTCTAGTTGGAGGCCTGGATCTAGCAGAGTCCCTCAAGGGTCAATACTGGGATCAGTACTGTTCAATATATTCACCAGTGACCTGGATGAAGGAACAGAATGCAGTGTCAGCAAGTTTGCTGATACACAAAACTGGGAGGAGTGGCTGACAGACTAGCTGGCTGTGCTACCATCAAGCGAGACCTGGACAGGCTGGAGAGTTGGGCAGGGAGAAATTTAATGAAATACAACAAGAGCAAGTGTAGAGTCTTGCATCTGGGAAAGAACAACTCCATGTACCAGTATAAGTTGGGGACTGACCTGTTGGAGAATCGTGTAGGGGAAAGGGACCTGGGGGTCCTGGTGGACAGCAGGATGACCATGAGCCAATAATGTGCCCTTGTGGCCAAGAAGCCCAATGTCATCCCGGGGTGTATTAGAAGGGGTGCGGTTAGTAGGTCGAGAGGTTCTCCTCCCCCTCCACTCTGCCCTGGTGAGGCTGCATCTGGAATATTGTGTCCAGTTCTGGGCCCCTCAGTTCAAGAAGGACAGGGAACTGCTTTAGAGAGTCCAGCACAGAGCCACAAAGATGATGAAGGGAGTGGAGCATCTCCCTGCTGAGGAAAGGCTGAGGGAGCTGGGTCTCTTTAGCTTGGAGGAGACTGAGGGGTGACCTCAGTAGTGTTTATAAATACCTAAAGGGCGAGTGTCAGGAGGATGGAGCCAGGCTCTGCTCAGTCTCAATCAATGATAGGACAAGGGGCAAGGGGTGCAACCTGGAACACAGGAGGTTCCACATAAATATGAGAAAAAACAACTTCATGGTGAGGGTAACATAACTGGAACAGGCTGCCCAGAGAGGTTGTGGAGTCTCCTGCTCTGGAGACATTCAAAACCCACCTGGCCCCTTTCCTGTGTGACCTGCTCTAGGTGATCCTGCTCTGGCAGGGGGATTGGACTCGATGATCTTTGGAGGTCCCTTCCAATCCCTACCATTCTGTGATTCTGTGCCTACACAGCCTGAGGACGTGGAGGGAAGTCTCTCCATCCAGGCCATGGGCTGTCACCTGTCACCAGGTCATAGAAATCCCTCTCGCAAAGGTGTCGAGCTCCAGCTTGCAATCAGGTGGTTGTGTTGCCCTTGCTGCTCTTCTGGGAAAGACATGACATGGCTTAAACTCCTCTGATCATTAGAAACCCTTCTAATTTTCAGCTTGTTTATTTCTGGCTGGTTTATATCTATTTATTTTTGTGCCCACGCTATCATTTTAGCTTCAAAAGCTGTTCTACCTCTTTGCTGTGGACCTCCTCCACCTGCTGTATTTATACAGACCAATCATATCCACTACTAAAAAATCCCAAGTCCTAAAAACTCTTTAAGTCCTAGTCCAGAGCCTTAACAACAGGATCATCTTATCCATGTCCGTATGGAGCATTTGATTATATCCGAACACATTTTGCAGATGAATATGTTTTCTGTTTTTCAGAGGCTCTTTATAAGGTAGATAGAGATGATTAAAATCACCTTGACATCCATCTTGCAAGAGAGGGAGAGATCTTGCCATCCCAGACATCCTCTGACACATTACACTTCAGAAACGGCGAACAGCGTGAGGAGTCAATTAGTGGCTTCATCACGCTGCGAGGGGGGGACAGTGGTGAGCTGGAATGAGACAGGGTGGGGTGGAGGTACCCCCCCAGCACAGGGGAGTGTTTGGCTTTGGTGCTGTGTTAAAACCAAGGTCAAACCCACTGCGCTGTCAGAGGAGGAGGCAGTCAATTAGTCTCAGTATGCCAGCAGGGGAGGGACAAATTTGAGAACAGTGAGGGCTGTTAAAATTAAAGTTAATCTGTCACTAATCTCTGGTTGTGAAATGGGGGGGGGGAAGGGAAATTGGGCAATGTTTATGACTGATCACTCAGGGAGGCAATTGCTGCAGAGGGTCTGGTGTTCAGCAGTCGCAGCAAGAGGCAAGCACCTTTGTGGGGAGTTGGGGAATGCAGCGGGATAAATCCAGCCCGTGGCACTGGCACAGGCCAGCTAAACCTCTGCTTCAAGGCCTCCCTGTCCATGGAGCATATGGGAAATCTCCCAGTTTGGGACTGTTGAGAGGAGTCCTGCACCGCAGTGTCACTGTGATGCGACGTGCTCGGTGGTCGTTAAGCCACAGCAGTCAAGAGTACAGGATGCTCAAGATCTGCTCTGAGAGCCTGTCACTGTGCCACCATCTCCCCATCTGTCAGGTGAGGCTGGTAACCCCCCAGTGCCTCCTCTGCTGGTGGGGAGCCTCCAGGCCATCATGCTTCCAACACATTCAGAGGTCCTCGCCATGATGGGTGCTTTTAGCAGAATTTTTATTGTGTTGCCTGCAGAGTAAAGAAGGCCCCCCACCCCGGGACTCAGCTGGCCCTGCCTGCCCTGCTGCAGAACCCTCCAGTCCATCTGGGCAGGACAGCAGACGTGCTGGGCACTGTCCTTGGCTTTCCCTGCCTGCTTTCCTCCCGCAGATCCCTCGAGTGATCATCGTCCTGTTTGCACTTCCCGCTGCCCCTTGGGCCCAGGGATGAGGGGGCTGGATCTGGGACTCCTGACAGCTGGGCACCATTATGATGGCTTGTCCTTGGGCTGGATTTGCACCAGGAGAAGAAAGGACTTGGCCCTCTCCTGACCATCCAGATCCATTCAGCGTGCCGACAGCGTAGCAGCGTGGCTGCGGTTTCAGGTTGTGTCCTCGAGCCATCAGTCACACCAGAGCCAAAGCACTGCCAGGGGAAACCACAGAGTCAGTCCTGAGCGGTGTAAATCAGCGTGCCTCCCGTGCTCTTCCATGGCAGTGCACCTGCCTGGCCTGTAGCTCTGTGTCACCTTCCGCCCACCTCTTTGAACGTAACAAGATTACTTTCTGATGGAAGAGGAAATGATTTGTTCCTACCACCCTGGCAACCGTGGCACAGCGAGAGGATAACCTGCCTTAGACCAGCAGTGCCCGAGATGGCATCATGTCAGTGTGAGGGAACCAGGGATGGATTTGCTCTGGCATCATGGCTCTGGAGGAGCAGTGAAGACACCCTTGGATGTTGGGCTCACCCGCTACCTCTTAGGGCCACAGCAGTTTCCTTCAGCGGTGTCGGAGGACTTGGGCTGTGGGCAGCAATCCAGCACGCAGAGGGCTGGGACCTGGCAGGGGCAGGGAGGCTTTGGAGGAGAAAGAGGAGAGAGAAGGGTCTTGGGGAGGGCTGGCCTCCCTCAGCCGCTGTCTACCCATGAGAAAATCCAGAGGCTGTTTTAGGGAGCACAAAAGAATGAGAAACTAATTTGCATGCTCTGAACTGAGCTGCTGGAGGTGCTGATCTCCCTGCCCAGAGCTCTGAAGGAGGGAGATTAGGCTCTTGAAGTTAAAATTAGATTTTGTTGAATATTCCTCCCCCTTGGCTGAAGGCAGTGGCTGGGTGCTTTGCATCACAGCTGAGTCACCATGTCCTCCCAAGCGCTGGGGGACTGGTCCCCACCGCCAGCGGTGGCAATTGGGTTTACTGCAGTGACACTGGTGCTTGGATGGGTGAATTAGGCTGTCCATGGAGCTGTTGGGGTGTGATGAGCCTGAATCAAAGGGTTTGGAAGTACTTAATCATAGTAGTTGACACCCATTATAGCAGATAGAGGAGATGAATCACGGTGCAGCACCGCTGAGAACGTGACTTCATTTCACCACCTGCTGCCAAGGTGGAACTGCCGGTCAGGGCTGGGAGGCACCTGCCCCACATCAGCACTGCTGCTCTGGGGTGGCAGCAGGAGCTGCCACGCTGCGATGCTCCCCGTGAAGTGGCTTTTTTCGCCGAGGAACTCACAGTGCCTGTGCCAGCCTTTAACTCGTGCCAGTGGCACTCACAGGAGGACAGCGGGAGGTTTTACTTCCTTCTGGGCAGGAGAAACCCGTGTTCAAAGTTAGAGGCAGTCTGAGACAGGAACCAGATTTCCCCATTTCTGGGCTTTTGCTGGGAAATCAGGAGACTTCAGCGCTTCCTGAAGTCCTTCCGAGCTGTGTCGGAAACACCCGGCACCCGTGGGAAGAGCTCAGCCTCCCCAGACCCGGGTGCAGCGCTGACCTCGCAGTGCCCACCACGAGCAGGGACAGGTTTTTGGCATCGTGCACTCTGGGATGTGCTGGGTTAATCTCGCCGCCGGGCCGTTGTGGGGGTGCATTGTAAAGGTAATGGAGCGTTCATAAACATCTCTTCCAGGGCCAGCTTGATGGTTGTCAGTCACCGGAGCCATATGGCAGGGTGCATACAGTAATTTGCCCTATAAATTCCCTTATTGTGCTGTTTCTCTCTCCAGATTGGCCACTGGCACGTTTCTGAAGGACTCAGCATGGACAACAGGATCTTCTCCTCCAACATATCAGACAGTCTGTTCAACACCACGCTCATTGTCACCACCATCCTGGTAAGTGAGGGGGTCACCTACAGTTCCCATTAGCTCTTCGCCAGCCCGACGCTTAGGGATATCAATCAGCTAGAATATTATTCCCTCCTCCTACCCCCCTTGCCCCCCAGCATGCAGCATTGCACACTGATTTCATAAAGAACAGACGATCACATCTCTAATTACAGCACTGAGGACAATTCATGACAGTGTAATTAAACTCGAGTTGATGTTTCATATGGAAATGATATTTGATGAATTCGGAAGCAGCTGGGGAGAGGGCTGGGATGGGGATAAGTTACCATTTCACATTCATCTCTGAATGATGTTCTTGTTTTGTGTACAGCTGGTAAGTTGAGGGGGCAGTTGTCCCTTCTACCCATAAAATCACTGGAATTGGCAAAAATGGGTACAGCTTTTGTACCCGGGTCAAGAGGAATATAGTGGGATGGAAGACTGTCCCAGGTGCCCTTTATATGAGGCTCTACCATCCCAGGGCTGCCAGGGAGCCCACTGCCCTCTCAGCACCGTGCTGGTGGGACACCTCGGCTAAGATGGGAATGACAGCTGCCCAGTTTCAATGCAGGAAAACCCTTACTTGATGCTGAAGTGGAACCATCAGGAGCTGGAAGGCAACGACCGCTACGAGGGCTTCTGCGTGGACATGCTGAAGGAGCTGGCAGAGATCCTGCGTTTCAACTACAAGATCCACCTCGTTGGCGATGGTGTGTACGGAGTCCCTGAGGCCAACGGCACGTGGACAGGGATGGTCGGGGAGCTGATTGCTCGGGTAAGTAAATTAGCTGCTCTTTCTGACTCTGCTCTAGTGGGACTTGGCAATGAAAAGCCCTGATGCTTTACTAAGTGCTCCAGGATGATAAGGACGGATGGGGTTTTTAGTTCGTTTGTGAGACTTTGACCAGAATATCTCCATTGAATGTGTTCTCCCAATGGCAAATGTATTTGTTGTGTCGATGTGACAGCGTGCAAAGTAGTCAGAGCAGGAGTCAGGGCCCTGGGTGCTCTCAGGGGTGCTTACTTTGTTGGAAGGGAGGCCTGGACTCCAAGGTCCCTGTGTGAGAGCTTGATACAGAATGAATTATTTTTTTCCCCAGTGGAAAAATTAATGAAAATTCGGAACAGGAAAATCTGCTGGTTCTGGCAGGGGCTGGTAGAAGCTGTAGAAAACTTAAAAAACCCACATTGTTTGGGAGGGAAGCAAGAGTCACATTTCTACCCATAAAAGTTCTGGCAGATTCATTTCAGCTCCTTGACTTGGAGCATTGTTTCTGGAGAGGAACATGTATTGTTTGCTTGAAGTGCGTGGATTGAGATTTATTTCTTTTTTTTTTTTCTCATGGCTCTGCAACAGCAGCTAGAGCGAGAGCTGAAGGCTTTGCTGGGTTTGACAACACTCCTGTGCAAGCGGGTGCTCAGTCAGCCCGTCCCCCCCCACGCTGCCCTTTGTTTTCCTCCGCAGCTAAAGGTAGTCCTGCCCCAGGGATCCCGAAGCTTAAATACAGTTCGTGAAATGCTCTGAGATCCTTAGTAAAATAGGCTTAGCCAAAGCTAACATTAAGATGGATGTTATTTAAACCAACGCTTCCTCGCTCGCCGATTTCTCCCCTGCCTTGTTATTACTGAAGCACCTGTGAGAAGCCAGCAGCAGTTTCTCAGCTGGTGGCAAATCCGCGGTGAGGTGGATTTATGATGATGGGTGAGAGAAGCCCCTGGGCTGCCCCATCCTTATCCTCACAACAGTGGTGCATCCTCCTGCAAAGCAGAGGGGCGAGGCCCCGAATCTGTCCCCTGTGGCTCTAGGAAAGGGTCTGGGGCTCCTGCTGCAGCTTTGCTCCTGGCTGCAGGAGATGAGCGAGCACCTCAAGATGCCCACTGGCATCTGTCTGCTGCTTCCTTAGGTGGCAAAGGGGACCTGCTTGATGCTCATCCTACCGTAGCAGCTTCAACTGAGTGTCTAAAGTCAGGCAGGACAACTCGCAGTCTAAAAGACTTGCTGAGGGCCAGGGCAGAGTATGGACTGGAGATCCCTTCTGAACTAGCACCCTGTCTCCTGGGTCGCCCATCCCCAGTGGAGCGATAGCTCTCGACACCAGCTGAGATCCCACCTCCCTCTGCTTCTTCTGAAGAGCCTGCTGTATGGTTGTTTGCAAATGCTCGGGGCTATTGGCATAGTGTTTATACATCTCTCTCTGTACACACACACACACACACACACGCACACACAATTACAGTTCTGCCTTGTTTCTTTTGGGAGGCAAGAAGGAAGGCGCAGAGAGCAGCTTGTGATCTATGCAAACAAAGGAAGGGAACAGCCGTCAAATTTTTGGCCTACTAACCTTGGCAGTGCCTCTCCATTAAATAGGAGCTTCTAGAGGGTTGCTTTTCTGTAGCTGTAAGTGTTTTAACTTTATCTCCACATAGGCACCATTTGTTTCTTCTGCAGCTCAAGCCTTATTTAGGAGGATTTTTACTTCTGCTTCAGCAGGGCGGAGCTGGCAAAATCAAAAACTGGGGAAGAGAAAAAGCTTTCTTTGCTTTGTTCTTCCAGGCCCTTTAGAGTCTTTGTAATGGTTTCAGTGAGTTTTTGATCAGAGCCAGGGACTGGCACGTTGGATTGGGTCAGCCAGGGCAGAGCTGACCGTGCGCGTGCTGTTGGGTTTGTTCAGGGCTACTGGGGATGTTGCTTTCTGGGGTCATTTCGCTGCCCAAGGCAGGAGTGTTTCCTCTCCTCCCGTGACAGTCAACCCCTGGGAGGGGTTGTCCTCATTTCTAGCCCCTCGTTCTTCTTCTACCCCACTTCAGGTCCACTCGAAGCAGAAAAGCCAGCGGATCCCACATCGGGTGCACACACATCACGCTCTCGGTGGATTTATCCCTTGGGCATGTTTCCCTGTTCAGACTTCAGCACAGGGAGGGCATCAGTTGGGACACAAATCAGTCACAGGAGTCAGAACTTCCCAAATCCCCCCCAAAATAAAAGCTGTGCTCCTGTCTCTTTGTGCAGTGCTGTATTATCATAGGAAAGTGATTCCCCCTTGACCCCGATCAGCTGTCTGAAAGTGATGTTTCACTAACGTGCACTGAGTGTGCAAGACCAGAGGGTCAGAAAATCATCCATCTCCACGCAGTACCTTTCCAGTTATTTTTTGTTCTGTAATCCCCCCATGGCACTGAATCTCCTCAGAGCTACTATAGACTATATGGGAAAAGTGTTTCATTTTATTGCTTCTAAATTGACCAGCTATTGATTTATTCTTAAGCGCTGAAAATTCTATTACAGCTAATTGTGCACTGTGATATGATTGAGAAGGATGCTGTATAAACATAAATTTGCTGTGGACCCAAATTCACCAGTACATATCTTATCGACCTGCTCACAAAACTAATTAAGAGCTAAGGAAGAGGGGGGACTGTGGTGGCGTGGGGGGATTAGTGGAAGAGCTGTAGAGGCTCCTGCGTCTAGGTCAGCAGTGTGACTTGTCATCGGCTCAGGAAGCCCAGACACTTTGTGATCAGCTGATGGAGATTTGGCTTGGGAAAAATCACTCGGAAGGACTCGATCCCATTCTTTAGTGAAAGATGTCACAAACTCTGAAAACACCAAGCTAATTGGTCCCTCTGTGCACGCAGGGCAGGGAGGCTGAACCCCCCCACTCATTCGTTGAGTGAGCAGGGGAATAAAACTGCTCTCCAGCCAGGGCAGATTTCCCCCATCAGCCTCACTGTCCCTGGCACGGATGGCTGCAGTCTCCAGCAGCTCGGCCGACGCTGTGCACGCGTGTTATCTGTAACAAGCAAACAAGGGGGACAGCAAATCTTCCTGCCTCCTAGTTTTTGGCCTCAGAGCCTTAGGGGACGGTAGGGCTGGAAGAATTACATCTTGCTCCTTCCCACTGCAGCAGTGTCTGGCTCAGAGTCCCTGATGGTTGTCTGGTCTTCCCTCTCTTTCTCTCCCTCCAGCACATCCTGGAGCTGAAATGAATTCGATACAAGCCAGTAAGTGTATTTCCACGGCAAGGTGACAGCCTTCTTCCTGTCCTGCTGTGCCTGTGCTTGCTGTCTTGGTAGCGTCGTGCCGTGGTGGCTGTGCTCTGTGCCTCTACATTAGCTCAGAGCAAGCCACTGGCGCTCGGCTCCTGTGCTTCTCCCTGAGGAGATGGCCTTGTGTCTGAGAGATCCCTCAGCAACAGTTGCTGAATTTACCCGTCTCGGGGATGCCCCCAGAGACTAGAGCTGAGCTAACAGGAGATGGTGAGGTTTGTTTTCGCCAGGAAGCTGTGTTGGCAGGAAGCCGATGCTGCAGTTTTGCTAAAAGACCTCCCAGAAACCTCCCTCTGATGCAGCTGGAACCAGTGCTCTGGCTGGCTGGGTACCAGAGCTCGGTGGCAGTGCCCTCCCCAGAAGACCCGTCCTGCTCACCCGTGTCAGGGTGCAGGGTGTGGGAAGGACGAAGCAGCCCTGGCAGGGGGCACGCTCTGTGCAGGCTGGCCGTGTGTTTTGTGCAGCCCGTACCAGCTGCCCGGGCTGCCTTCAGCATTGTTTAAATAACACACCACGGTTGGTGATGGCAGCGCAGCAGATCCAGGAGTGTTTCCGGGACAAGTGCATTTGGGCAAGGCTGGTGCTGCTGCTGCTGCTGCTGAAGGCACCTCAGAACGCATGGAGTGAGGAGGGGGTGATGGGGGACAGCAAGCTCCTGCTCTCCCCTTCTGTGCAGGATCGTCTGGGGAGTGAGATGTCATGGAATAACCTATGGCATCTGTCTCAGTGGTTTGAATTCGTCTGGGCTCGGTGTGATCAAAACTCTTTTTAAAGTGGGGCAGATGAAGCTGTCCATCACCTGGAAGGGTCTGGCTTAGGATCAGCAACACCAAGAACTGAGAAGACCTTAAAGCTTTGGGGTGATGGCTTTTCCAGCTTCCTTGCTGGTGGCCAGATGGTGCTTTACAATCAGAGGCCCTCTCCCTTCAGCTGCTCCAAAAACGGGGAATGACAGGAAGGGGAAAGGAGAGAGAAGATATTTCGAACTAGGCAGAGTCCTGCTCTCTGCTCAGCGGTGGGTGTTGGTGTTGAGCGAGAAAAGCTGCGTGTGGGTGAGAGAAGGGAGGGGGAGTCTGTTTGCAGCAATCTCGCTGGCAAGTGTGACACGGGGGGCTTGAGAGGGTGGGGGCCGAGGGGGAGCGGGGAAACGAGGGAGTGTGGGTTGTTGAGCAAACACAGTGAGAGTACGGGCAGAGAGGTTCGCATCGCGCTGCTGATTTTGCCAAGATCAGACACGAGATGGTGGGTGTGGTGTGAGCTGACGAGGTTTCCACGCTGGTCCCTGTGTGCTTAGGGTCTCCGTGCCTGGTGCTTCACCTTAACGGGCTTTTTGCCATGGGCACGGTGAGCACCTGGCACAGACTTTTTCCTCCCAGTCCTTGAGACAGTCCAGGTGAAGGACAGTAGGTGAAGGCAGACTCGAGGCTGACATCTGCACACATTGCTGGTCATCCCATCCCTGACTGTGGTCTGAAGGGAGGGCTGCAGCCTCTGGAGCTTTCGGGCTGTCGCTTTTCATACGGCAGAATTCATCCATGTTCTTAAAAAAAAAAACAAACCCAAACACCAGTTTTGAGTGACCCTCATCTGCCCCTGCCTTCGGATGCAAGAATACGCATCCGAGCGCGCGATCTGCCTGCCGCTCGCTCCGCCCGAAATAGCTCCTGTCAGCTCCCATGGGCAGCTGGAGCAGAAGCCATCGGGACATCGCTGCGGCGGCCGAGCCAAACCCATCGTGCCGCGGGACAGCTCTGCAGAGGCTGCCCAGGTCAAACTGCCATCCAGCACTCACTGCTCACCCGGCAGAGTCGCTGGAGGTCACCCACTCCACCCCTGGGCACAGCAGGGTCCCCCCCGGCCGGGTGCTCAGTACCGCATCCCGATGGGTCACTGGTCAGACAAGCACCAGTGCTGATGCAGACTGGGGGTAATAGCTGGAGATCAGTTCGGTCCTGGCAGTTGACACTGAGTTCAGCTTTCTAGAAGGCTCTCTAAGCAGGGGGGTCAGCGGAAGGAACTGGTTTCCCTGACCTCGGCCACGCTGTCGATGCTCTGTGGGCAGTGCTGGGAAGAAGGATGCTCTCCTGTGCACCCAGGGGATGCAGCATCCGCAGTTCTGTTCAAGGCAGGGACTCCTGCTCCTGGAAGGAATCCCAGCCTCGTGCTCCCAGAGCTGTCCTTCCCGCTCGTGTTCCGTGCGGTTGACGCAGAGGGAGCCGAAAGCCTAACGCCGCTTGGGCTTTCTCGCCGTGGTTTGGTGCCATCGCCTGCCAGGAGGTTGTGAATCTCTGTGGGGCTGGGGCTGGGCCTGTCTCCTGGCTGGTACCCCGTGCTGTGGGAGGCTTTGGCGGGATCCTCTGTGCCCGGGCTGAGGGCTGACGTCAGACCCCATTCATCACCATTAGTGCCGAGATGAGCCTTGTCAGCATCTGCAGTGAGGAGGCGGCCGCCTCCTCCCAACTGCCAGTCCCTGCAATTTACTTCCTAAGGCTGCTTAATTGTTGTTCCTCTGCAGGAGCCCAGCTCAGCCCCCATGTTTAACATCCTTTTTCCAGTGGCAGCACGATGCAGGCAGATCCCACGGTTAATGCCAGGTATGGTAGTGGCAGCTCCTGCTTTTGTCTCAGACACCAGCCCACCCGGCCTTCTCTCGCCTAGCAAGAGTTTGGCCTTGTTCAAGCAGAGTTTTGTTCAAGAAGTGTCTGTCTCTGCTCCCAAAATGCTCTGGGTCTGTTTCTAAGCCTATTTCACGCTGACATCTATAGCTGCAACTGTGCCGGAAGGGTGAAAATCAAGCAGTGATTGCCCCCTCTTTCCCCCATCCTTTGCCTCCCAGTGTCCCTTTCCCCAGGACCCAGTTGTGGACAGCATGCAGAGTTTCTAAAATTCTAATTCTAGTTGTGGACAGAGTGCAGAAGCACACAGCAAAATCCACTTCTTGCCCAGTGCATTGTTCAACCTACAGAATACCACCTCCTACCCGTGCTCAGGTGGGGAGGGCTGGTGAATGCTCAGGTTTGCTGAGCCTCTCTGTGACTAAGACACGCTGACCTCAGTGAATCAGAAGAAGTTTTATGAACATCAGGAAACAAAATGGAAAGCGTGAAACGGCCGCTGTTCAGGCAGAGAATACATTGCATGCCATTCCCAGATCGAAGTGCACTGCTGTTAGAAATCAGCTCTTACCTTGCATGACTTCTGAGCCTGCAGAGAGAGAGTCTTTGACAGAGCACAGCCCCAGCTCAAGCCACGAGGAGCCAGGTCTGTGCCGCAGGGAGCCCTGGCACGGGAGAAGACAGACATGCACGTGCGCAGGTCAGAGCAGCCCAACAGCTGCCGTAGCTCTGGTGCCAGCAAAAGCCCTGGAAGGACAAAAGTTGAGCAGGCAGGGAAGGAGCAAAAGCAAACCAACACTAATTGAATGGCAGGACCTGCTGGGGATGAGAGAAGGGACCTGGGCACAAATCCTGTGTGCCCAGGGAAGGCGTCAGCTCTTCTGTGCTGAGTTTGTGCTCTGTAGGCAAAGGGAGGGGGATGGATTTGCACTATATTCTGTGTAGGGAAGAGCAGCTTTCAAGATGTTGCTGCCTACGTGATCTGGAAGGGTCCCAAAGGACGATACTTGGGGGAATAACTGGAGTGCACCAAGTTCCTTGGTGGCATCCTCATCCAGGCCCTGAGAAGGTGGGGGCTGGGAAGGGGTGGTGACATCGCTGGGTAAACCTGGGGGCTGTGCTGCTCCTTTTAGCAGCACCTTGATATTGGCCCCTGGATGGGAAGGGAAATGTCCTTAGAGCTTTTGCCTGAAGCATCTTTGATTGCTGGTAGAATTGTATTCAGTTTGGAGGGCTGGGAGAAGAAATTTATTGTTAGAATTAGCTGTACCTTCATGAGGGGCTTTGCTGGGAGAGCTCTCCCCAGGACAATAGTACCTGCAAACCCTTTTAAGTATAGACAAGAGAGGTTTAGGAAGCTTTAGGCTTTTCTTGCGGATAAAATTCTTCACATACCACGTTCCCCAGATGAACTGATCCCATCTTAGTAATGTGCTGGTGTTTACATAAGGCTCAACTGCTTACACACCGCATTGTGATTATTGGTGCCTTTTAAAAACCCTGGGGGTAAATGTCTGGCTAGGCAGAAATTCTCCCTAGCTCATAATTCATTCCGGCCTAAGCCTCCTCAGAATCTGTAATAGCTGCTTGGAAACAATTGCAAAAATCTGGCAGTGGGCTTGTCCAATAAAGCAGTCTTGCGTGGACCGTGAAGTATCACCTTCTCTGTGTCCCCCCCTTGCTGAGCAGGCTTGTAGATCCCCTTGCCCTCCTTCTCCCTTTTCTCCATCCTGCAGGCTTCAGCTCCAGCCTTTCACTGGCCCTTTCTCCCTGCCTGCCTTTAAAGTGGGCAAGACTTTTGGACCCGCTGGCAAAGCTCTGCCAAGAGGTGATTAGTCTTCTTAAGGAGAATAATACGAGAGCAGCAGGGTCAGAGAGCATGATGAGAGTGATGCACCCACAGATCTGCCTTTGGGAGGTGCATTTACCACTAGCCCATGGATCCAGGGGAGATAAGCTCTGTATTTTACTGGGCCTTGGGGCCTGGTGATGCCTTGGCTTCTGCACAGACCTTAGGAAGGTTAGGGACAACAAGTGCAAATAGCTTTTCTTTCCCCTCCCATCTCTTTTTCCGCTTGCATAATCATCATCCTGCAAAGCAGGCAAACAAATTTGTAAAGGAATGAAAGAGGTTTCATTTTTACAGAAAGCAATTACAGACATTAAAAGAGCTATAGTAATAAAAATAATATTTAAAATTCAAATCCCTTATCTATATTACAAGGGTATTAACGTTGGAAGAAATTCTTTTTAATTCCCCCTCCCCCCCCCCCC
>WTSP01022530.1:0-35433 GCA_025331215.1 Actenoides lindsayi | reverse complement strand
ATAGATGACATCTATAGGTCATCCCTTGTCCACTGAGGTAGTCACCTTATCATAGAAAGCCACTAGATTAGTCAGGCAGGATTTGCCATTCATGATTCCATCTCCTCTCCTTTTCGGCTCCTCCACCAGCTGCATCAAGATGTTATTGTCAATGCACTGGGGGAACCTACTGGACTGCGTGTGTTTCATCTTCTGTAGGCATATACTGTGTTTAGCCACATTTTCTCTATCATTGTTTAAGTGTGAGAAGTACTTGTATAGCATACCAGCAGTCATCAACACTTAAGGAGGTCTTGTGCTAAAAGACTTGTTATAAGACTTGTGTAAATGGCAAAGCCCAAGTGGTGGTGTTTTCTTTAACTCTGTACACAAAACCCATGTTTGTTGAGCTTATCAGTATAACAAATTGTAAATCTAAGCTACTTCCACTCAAATATATGATTATCACTCTGACAGAAGAATAATTGAATTATTTTTTTGGTTAAAGTTGCTGCTGTTTCAGGTTATTGTCTTGGATCCCATTTTGAAAAGATATCTTTTCAGATTATTTCTGAAAGCTATCTGATTGTATGATTCAGATTGTAATGTTTCAGCATTAGTGGGACTGATAAAGTGCAAGAGGAGCTCTTTGATTTATTTGCCCCTATGTTAGCTTTACTTTTCTCATTGATAAAGCACACAACTGAGAGGTGTGCATGACTGCAGTGTTACTTAGAATGTGATCCCTGACAGTGATTTTTTTTGGCCTGTGATTTGAAGCAATTGGTTATGCTGATAAATTTTCCAGTGATGAACAAGTAGCAAGTATCTATGCTGACCTTTTTGTTGCTATTTTTGTTAGTCCTTGAAAGTTAGGTAGGCAAGTTGCAAACTTTGATAAAGAAATTAAGCAAAATATTTAATTGTCTGTTTGGGAGGACAAAAAGAATGATGCTAGACATCATCAGTCCAGAGGAAGATCACAGGAAGGATGTTATAATATCTAAGCTTTCTTATATAACATAGAAAAGTGAGACAAATACCACAAGTAATGGGTACAGACTGCATTTCTGTATTTTTGACATAGAAGTAGCAAGGACTTCTGGAGACTTGGAGAATGTGTGATTGTATAGCCTTGAATTACTTCAATACTGAATAATAGCTGTCTGATTGACAGAATCTGAATGAGGAAGAAGTTTTGTTTGCAACTTGGGCAAATATTTGACAGATGTCAGAAGTAATATTTGTTCTTTTGGTTAGTTATTCTCTTAATGGAGTAAAATTTCTGTCATATAAATTTTTGCATCTCTTCTGCTCTAGTAAAGGTACCAGAGCAGCTGAAGTTTTATCCAGAAGTTCTAGATTGGTCTTTATCCTTTCTTTTTAATGTATATTTTATATTTTTAGCTATGCAAACAGAATAGTGTCTCTGCTTTCATGTTATCATCTGCTGCCACATCTGCTTTCATAGAAAATTCATTTCTGTGAAATTAACACAAAGTATTTTTCTTCTGTTGAGCTCATCAAATATTCTGTGGTATTTATTACCCAAGATTGATTACTCATCATAATCCTTTATCCATTTGTTCTGTTGTCCCATTAATCTGGAATCTCAGAAAAGAATTTTTAAAATTTTTTTACATAAGACAACTTCAAAGATCTGTATAAAGGAAATCCTTACACAATGTTTTAAGTCCATTATTTTCAAAGAGAAGACATCATATATTTACAGTTATGTTTCCATACAACTTCCTAAACTCCTGGGAAAGCATCCATAAGGAATAGCAATAACCCTTATGAAACTATGTAGTTTTCCACTCTTTCCCAGAAATAAGTTGTTTTCCCCCCAGAAATTGTTTATTGGAATTTGATTATTTTCTGAATAATTTGAAAGGATTACTTTCATTTTCTTAGGGATTTAGAGGATTTCTCCAGAGAGATTCCCGTACACTTGGTCTTTTAATGTATAGTGGGTGGCAAGAAGAATTAGGAATCTTCTCAAATCTGTAGTATAGACTTCAGTGTTATTGATGGTACTTGTTAAGAAAAACATATCACGTCATCCTCTCTCCTTCAAAAGAAAGCTGGAAGAAATTTATTCAAAGATATTTTCTGATGGAGCCAAAATAAAAATTCATTCTTGTTTCTTTCTTCAAGCCTTAACTTTTTATGCAAGGATGCTTCTGAATACAGCAGTTTTAAGCTAGAACAGCCAAAGATGAGGTTTTTCATGAGGCATTTGAAGCTCTGGAGAAAGTGGTGGGACTCTTCCCTGAAAACTATAGAAAGAGTATGTGGAAAGTGAATACAGTCTGTCCCAAAATACCTCCCAAATGTATGTTGTTCTTTGTCTCATATGCTGTCACTTTAAGTTTGAAATTTAAATTAAGTTATGGTCTTTGAAAACAACTCCATGTACCAGTATAGGTTGGGGACTGAGCTGTTGGAAAGCACCATAGGGGAAAGGGACCTGGTGGTCCTGGTGGACAGCAGGATGACCATAAGCCAGCAATGTGCTCCTGTGGCCAAGAAGGCCAATGGCATCCTGGGGTGTATTAGAAGGGGTGTGGATAGTTGGTCGAGAGAGGTTCTCCTCCCCCTCTACTCTGCCTTGGTGAGGCTGCATCTGGAATATTGTGTCCAGTTCTGGGCCCCTCAGTTCAAGAAGGACAGGGAACTGCTTGAGAGAGTCCAGCGCAGAGCCACAGAGATGATTAAGAGAGTGGAACAACTCCCTTATGATGAAAGGCTGAGGGAGCTGGGTCTCTTTAGCGTGGAGAAGAGGAAACTGAATGGTGAACTCATTAATGTTCATAAATATGTAAAGGGTGAGTGTCAGGAGGATGGAGCCAGGCTCTTCTCAGTCTCAGCCAGTGACAGGACAAGGGCAATGGGTGCAAGCTGGAACACAGGAGATTCCACATGAATATGAGAAAAAAAACCTCTTCATGGTGAGGGTGACAGAGGACCGGAACAGGCTGCTCAGGGAGGTTGTGGAGTCTCCTTCTCTGGAGGCATTCAAAACCTGCCTGGACACATTCCTGTGTGACCTGATCTAGGTGATCCTGCTCTAGCAGGGGGGTTGGACTAGGTGATCTTTCGAGGTCCCTTCCAATCCCTAACGTTCTGTGATCCTGTGATTCTGTGGCTTTTAAGCTTAATACGTGCTTTTTGCCTTTCAGGGGAAGACAAGGACCCTGGCTGGTAAGAGCAGGTACACGACAGCCAGCAGAAGGTACATTCCAGTGCACAGCACAGAGTTATTTTGGTCTCACAAAATACATTACCTTTGCTATTTATCCTTGAGTGTCTTTTGCTAGCGCTGTGTTTATTTATACTCACACAACTATAGCACCCCCCCTAACGAGGTCAGTAATTCTCAATGCAGTTGCATGTGTCGTGGGGAGCGAAAGGCAGGAGCCGACCCCTGTCAGAGGCAGACTGTCTAGTCACAATGGCACTACAGTGCAGAGACCTCAGCAATTCTTGGCTTGCTCTCCCCTGGAACAGGAAAGGGAGTTGGAGCTCAAAAAGGCAAATTGCAAAGACATCCTCATAAAGGCTTAGTGGTTTTGCCAAGGCAATTAAAAATATTTTACAAGGAATCCAGTAGGTTTATAGGAAATTAGGAAATCTATGAATGTCAAGAGCTTTTCATGCTTACCCTTTACTAGGCAAAGCTGTAAGTAGCACCATGTTTCTTATAGTTACTTGCTGAGGTATCCCATGCTTAGTAAATTCCTCAACTCACTCAATTCATGCTCTAGTGACAGTATTCGTTTGGGAAATGAATTGTGTCCAAGCACATGTCATTTTACACTCGTCAAGAAAGAGGTGATACAGGGAGAGAGGAGGTGCAACATACTCATTAGTTAACGTTTACATCGAAGAAATGATCTGGTCTTTTGGCTGATCTCTGAAAAAGGAAGCTTAATTTGTTTGAGCAGGGCATTCTAAAGGTCCTTAAAAATCCTATTTGGTAATATTATGCAATAATCAAGGCACACACAGCATCTGGACCCGCATGCTCTGTCGGTAAGTGTGCCTGCCTGTTCAGAGGGACACAATTTCCTGGCACCGACAAGAGTGATACCTCAGGGCTTTTTGAGGATTAAGCCTTCGTTCCCTATGCTGACATTCTCTATAAAGGTCAGTTAGCCTTTCCCGAGTCCCCTGTCAAACTCACTGACACTGAGCCCCTTTCCTTTGCTAAAGATGATTCAAGCCTTGGGATATGCCTTTGACTAATGAGCTATTTTGGTTTCAGAGCCAGCTGTTTCTCTGGTGCAAATCAGTGTAGCTCTTATTTGAAGAAAAAGGAGATGACTTTGGCTTTGAGAACCATAGCTGCTTTGCCAGTATATCTGTTTTGGCAAACCCTCCAAGCAGAAACACAGCTTATACGCACAAGAGAGTACTTCGAGTGGTAGATCTCATCCCAGCTCCCTGCATGAAGGGACATAATGTGGCAGAGGCTGCTTGGCTGATATAATGGTATCAGTACGAGGCTTTAGCTGTCATGGCTATGAGCGTGATTCTTTTGCCATCAAGATGGACAAGGCTAGTCTTGACAAATCCCTTGAATGTGGGCCAGGCCTGAGGACCTGGCTGTATATTTAGATGCCCCCTACCGTAATTTTCAGTCTGTGTGCTGAAATCTGTGAGCTTCTCTGTTCACCTGTATCTCCTTGATGTGAGGTGTCCTACAAACTTCTCCCTTCTTTCCCTGGCCTTTGTTCCTGCCTGGCGCACCAGTCATATGACCACGCTGTCAGCAGTGGCTTTGCCTGGTAAAACCTGTGACTTCCTTGCAGGCAGGTCTTTCCTCCCTACAGTGTTAATGCTTCTGACAGCTCAACAGCAATCGCTGTCCCACCACCTCACAACCATGCCATATGCATGGATGAAGCCCCTCCTTGAGCTTGCCAAACCTATGCTTTGCTTGTTTCTTGGATCAGGCCATGTTTATCTTTGAGTGGATTCTTCCATCTTACCCTTCCCTTCCTTCATGGGCAGAGAAATCTCTCTCTCGCTCTATGTCTCTGTGTAACAATATAGGAAAGCCCATGACAACAGAATAAGGGGCTTTAATCAACCATATCTTCATTGTATAGCTAGATAACTTGGGGCCAGCAATATCTGGTGGGTAGCCCAAGGTCATAAAGAAAGCCTGTGTCAGAGCCTGCAATTATATCCAGCTTTCCTGAATCCCAGACCCTTATCTTATTCATTGGATCACCCATAACAGCTCTTTTCTACACTTCTCCTGGCATGTGCTAATTAATGTTTTTTCCTTCCATATTTAACAATTTCTGTCATGAACTCTTTATTGTGTACTTGGATACAGTCTGGCAAAGCCATGTTTTCCCTTTACTAAAGTGAGAGAAGCATATACTTCTGATGAGGTTTGACTTCTTCAGCTAATGGACCAGCAAAGTTTTTTCTGTTGCTGAATTTTCCTTAATTCTTGAAATCAGCACTGTGACAGTCCATTTGCATGACATTTGTCTGCTGATAAACTGGGATCATGAATACAAAATCCAGACTTCTTACATCAGTCCAAACATACCAGACATTCTCTAGGTCAGTATTTGGAAAAAAACTATCACAGGCAGCTTATGGGGCAAGAGTGGATTTTATACATATGACTTACACTCCAGTTTTAGCATAGGAGTATCCAAAGCATGTATCCGTGACTCATTTGTTAAAATATTGAATCTTGAAGCAAGGAAGTAATCTTGCTGATTGTGTTTCTGTGCTTTCTAGTATGTGTCATGGAAAAAAATGTCTGTCATGTCAGACTTTGCCTCTGAGGAAGGTCATATTCCTTTAGCACCTGTTGATTAACACAATACCTGAAACTCCCTTCTTTACTTTTAATTATTAAGCATGATTGAAACCTCTGTGGGTATTTCTAATAGTTGCTGGAGTTCTGAGATAAGTAGATATTTACCTGTTCTGGCCTGCTGGGCTGGAAGAACTCAGAAGTAGTCATTTGTTTACATTAAGATTCCCATTCTGATGAAGTTTGTCCCAGAAGACTCCACAGCTGGAGGGTACTATATCTGCTAACACCCTGGCATGTGCTGCACTGCTCTTCCACAACTCCTGCAGGGCTGGTGAGTTTTTGTCATTTGGGTCTCTCAGGCACCTTTTTTACTACAGAGATAATGCAAAGCCTCTTATACCCTAGAGGAGATGTCAACTAGGTGTGTGACAGTGAAGGGCCAAAGTGGTTGTGGATGATTGGAGACTGATGGGTAATGGTCCTGTGGTGAATAACAAGATGAAAACAACGTAAGAGCTACTCAGTGGAATTTCATGGACTTGTACAACACCTCCCTTGCCTGGCTTTCTCTCTGAGACCCCGTAGGGCAAAGGTAGCCATCCCACGGATCATGGAGCAGGAGGACAGTCATGCAGCAGGAAAGTGGCCATGCTGTGGTACCATGTATGGGCACTATGAGCTTATCAGCAGATTTGTCTGAGGTGGTCTCACCTTCAAGGCTGAGGATTTGATGGACTGGATTGAGCTGATGAAGACATGCAAGGGACCCAGGGCAAGCCATGCCCTTTTACTCACCTTGTGGATGCTGCATGTCAGCATCTCCCCCATGCCAGTAAAGGAAAGCGAGAGCTCTGTTGACATGGAGAACATATATCTGAGGCTAGTTATGTCAGCTCTGTCTCAACTGCCAGGCATGATGTAGCAGAAACACCAGATTTCAGCAATGCTGTTCAAGGTTCACAGGCTCTTTTAAGAGAATTGTCAACTCAGGCCAGTGCTGGTTGCACTGCAACTGAGTGTCTGAATTAGCAGGTTAGGATTTTATTTCTGGGCTGAAAAAAGAACATTTGCCTTGCGATTTCTCAGCTCAAACTCGCTATGTGAACACTGATCAATTTTCATTATGATTTTTTTCAGTATTCCTGTAATTTAATTGTGGGATTTACTCTTTGGGAAAAAATATACCCAAACTCAAGAAAAATCAAAACACCATAACAACCTTTCATTTTTGTTATTCAAAAGAAAATTTGACAGCAGGATATGTGCACTTATTAAATTAGCATTTTAGTTGCTCATTTATTCCTTAAGCTATGAAAGGAAATTTTTCTCATTTTCCCAACCTGCTTCTGTCTGGGAAAGCTGATAAAATCTCACTTTTTAACTGCAATTTCTCATCCTGTTTTTAGCAGACATGATGATTGCAAATGGAAGGTGACCACAGAGGGAGTGGCTAAAATGTCATTGTTGCACACTGTTGTTCGGGCTGATGATTATTAGTCACAGTATATATTGGGAAAGGCTCTTCATAATTTTATATGCCACAAAAATAGTTTGTTTTTGCTCTGAGCCTGCTAAATTGCTGTTTCAGCTGGATATATGTTGCAGCTTGTTTGATTACAAAATCTTTGGTCATCTGGATAGTATTTCTGTGGCATGGGTGAGAAGTCACGGTAGTAGCTCTAAAGCTTTATTAGGAAGAAAGTTCTACTCTTACTGTTTAGCAGGGAATAGACTATGAAAGGCAGACAGGATATTTTTTTTAGAAATGCCAACAGTATAATTTTATTCTCTTTTTTATATTCTTTCTACTTGCATCATGTATTCCTGTAGGGGCTCTATACATGTAAAATATCATAAGCAAAAACCAATGTATAGGAACATCCTCTTTTAGCTTTCCTTTCCAAAGGATATAACAGAGTAGTAAAGCTTAACATTTCCTGAAATGCTGCATGCATATGGGGGTGGTATTGAACATGCTTAGAGCTCTCTGAAATGCTTCTCATGCTGCTATTCATAGACACACTTTACTAACTACCTGCATTATTGACAACATTGTTGTCTGCTGTACTCATTTCAAAAATAATACTTTTGTGTAATTCTCAGCAATATGGTCCAAACATAATTCATGTACTGAAAACTGGTTCCAAAAGGGACGGAAGACCTCATTGTTCAGTGGAATACATAATCTGCTGACTGCTCTGTTCAATTTGGGCTTCAGACTGTAAACTCCTGGGTCAGGTTTTTTATAATCTTGGTGTGAGCTGACTGATTGAAGCACAGACAATGGGAGGACAAGCCGAAGGCTCCAGATCTTACTGGCATATTGTTGTATCAAATTCCCAATTTTAATTTACTGAAAAAAATATGTGTTTATCCCATCGGATGGGGAAAGAGAACTGCTAAATGGTGACAGGTTGTAGTCCAAATCTGCAGTACCTGGAAACGAAGAGCTAAGAGATGTGAACTGACTGTTCCTCCCAGGGTAGTGCTAATTCCCAGACCTGCCCCTCAGTCAGACCACCAGTGCTGCAGCTCCCAGTTCCCATCTAAGAGGGTGTGCTGTAAATCCAGAAGAGAGGGATGCTCCCAGCTCTTTCTGAATAAAGCAGAAATCGTCATGGCCATGGTTACAGCACCTCTTCTTTGCACTAATGCTGTGACTTTTTATTTTTTTGTAAGAAATGACAAGATGTTCTGCTTTGGGGAGGGATACTGTTTGGCTTCTGGAGGTGTGAGAGAGATTTCTTACCTTTGGGTGAGAGTGGAGAATGAAAAATGTGGCTTGCATAGCACTAGAATTTTTCTCTGAAACTATTTTAATTAAAAAAAATTAAATTGATGCACTCACTGAGACCTAAACTAATTTAAAATGTCTTATTTTGAAAATTTTGGCAGATTTTACCCTTTTGATAGTTTCACATATAAAGAAAATATTTAATTCTTTTTTTTGTGTGTGTAATTTAAACTAAGTCTAATTATCAGTATGAAATTGATTTACTCCAAACATTTTTTACAGCTGCCCGCTGAAAAATGTTAGTCATCTCATTTTTTTGAACTAATTCAAACTAGGAAATCTGCCAAATTCTTGAAAATTCTCCAGGGGCAGGAAAGTATTATACTGTGACTTCTCTAAAATCTAGTGTTGTTTTTATTTAGCCTGCTCATAGCTTGAGATAGTGGACAACAACTTGCAGTACTGACTGATGGTTTCTTTAGCACTGGATTAACTTTGGCATATTTGAGGTGCTGGGACTCTCTCTGCAGAAAAGCAGGTGATGACACACGACTTATTGAAAGGATAATTCTTTGATGTCTTTTACAACTCAAACAGGAGAAAGCTGGCCTCACCCACAGGCCAACCAGCACTTATACAAGCTGCTTGCTCCATTGTACCTTTTCCTGGTGCTAAGGGGATGTGTGAAGGTGGACACTGTTCCTCACCTTGTTTCCAGCATTACTTTGTTGGTGGCAAAGGCAGAGACTGGTGTGGCTGCAGCAAGGTTCCCTCTTATCTCTGCAGGTTTCAGTCTGAAGGGGTCCCTGCTGGCCAAAGGAGTTGTGACATTATCATACATAAGCACACACTTTTGACTCTATGGTGACATGCTGACATTTCATGGTCTTAAACAACACTTGACTGCATATTCTTTGATGCTGGCACAGTCATTCTGATTACAGCAGACTTCTGCCAGTGAAATGCCAATAAAGAGAATTTGGCCTATTAATACTGCCTGGTGACAGCAGGATTTTTAATATCCTGCTCTAATGTAGCTAGCAAACTCCTGTTTAAGAGGCTAAATTTTCTCCTAATCCTATTTATGTCTTGTTAGGTATAATTTGTAAATGGCCAACACTATCTGAGACACCTTACAGACGTAATTTATAACATTATAAACTGAGGAGATGCATCTCAGAGTCCTGAGGGAACTGGTTGATGTAGATGTCAAGCCACCCTCCATGATATTTGAAAAGTCCAAGCAGTCAGGTGAAGTCCCTGGTGACTGGAAAGGAGGGAACATTGCACATGTTTTTGAAAAGGGTAAAAGGGAGGACCCTGGGAACTACCAACATCTCAGTCTCATGTCTGTGCCCAGTAAACTCATGGAACAGATCGTGGAGGATGGGCAGGTGATTCGAGACAGCCAGCATGGCTTCCTCAAGGATGAGTCCTGCCCGACCAATCTAATGGCTTTCTATGATGGAGTGACTACATCTGTGGACAAGGGAAGAGCTACAGATGTTGTCTACCTGTACTTCTGTAAGGACTTTGACACAGTCCCTCACAGTCTGAACACAACATAGTATCTTTCTCTGTAAATTGGAGAGATGTGGATTTGATGGGTGGACCGTTCAGTGGATAGAAAATTGGTTGGATTGTCATATTCAGAGGGTAGTGCTCCAGGGCTCAATGTCCAGGTGGAGATCGGTGACAAGTGGTGTCCCTTAGGGGTCCATACTGGGACCAGTGCTGTTTAATATCTTCATCAATGACATTGTGGGACTGAGTACACCCTCAGCAAGTTTGCAGATGACACCAAGTTGAGTGGTGTGGTTGACATGCCTGAGGGATGAGATGCCATCCAGAAGGACCTGGACAAGCTTGAGAAGTGGACCCGTGTGAACCTCCTGAGATTCAACAAGGCCAAGTGCAAGCTGGGTTGGGGCAATCCCTGGTATCAGTACAGGCTGGAGGATGAAGTGATTGAAAGCAGCCCTGCAGAGAAGGACTTGGGGGTTCTGGTGGATGAAAAGTTGGACATGAGTGGGAAACACACACTTGCAGCCCAGAAGGCTAACTGTATCCTGAGCTGCATCAAAAGCAGTGTGGCCAGGGGGTCAAGGGAGGTGTTTCTGCCCCTCTACTCTGCTCTGGTGAGACCTTAGCTAGAGTCCTGCATCCAGCTCTGGAGTCCTCAGCACGGGAAACACATGGACCTGTTGGAGTGGGTCCAGAGGAGGGCCATGAAAATGATCAGAGGGAGGAAACATCTCTCTGTGCAGAAAGGCTGAGAGAGTTGGGATTGTTCAGCCTGAAGAAGAGAAGGCTCTGGGAAGACCTTATTGTGGCCTTTCAATACTTGAAGGGAGCTTATAAGAAAGATGGGGACAATCTTCTTAGCAGGGCCTGTTGCGATAATGGTAATGGTTTTAACCTAAAAGAGGAGAGATTCAGACTAGATATTAAGGAAGAAATTTTTTACAATGAGGGTGGTGCAACATTGGCCCATGTTGCCCAGAGAAGTGGTAGATGCCCCATCCCTGGAAACATTCAAGGTGAAGGTTGTTGAAGGTGTTGAAGGTGTCCCTGCTCGCTGCAGGTGGGTTGAACTAGATGACCTTTAAAGGTCCTTTCCAATCCAAAACATTTCATTATTTTATTATTATTATTTACCTGCACTGAATTTACCTTGATGATAAGCAGATAATCCACTATTGTGCATTTACTTTTCCAAAGTTGTTCTTCACAACTAAAGGAGACTCAGTTTTAATTTTCCTTTTGATGTGCTTCTTTGGCTTCCCACTTGCTATTCTGTACCTCTGGCTTGTAGTTCTAAATTTGGGAAAAAATTGAAACTATCAGTAAGATGTACAGTTTGATTCTGCATTTGAGTGTGCACATTCATCCAATGCCATGTCTGGTTTTTTCCCTTGCACATGAATATTAACATTTAGTAAAAGCCTCATTTTCAGTTTACATAGAAAACATATTTTCACCAAAGCATCTACTCATCAAGGGTGCACATACAACAAGGGTGCACTTATAACTGGGCATCTCCTCATTTCAGTTCAATTCCTAGACAGTGGCTTAAAAATGCTATTAGATGAGTGGAATGGTTCTCTGGTGGTGAGTGATGAATTCATTAATCTTTGAATGAACACATCTCAGAACACAAGAGCTGCAGACAAGCGGAGTTGTGTTTTTACAGGAATATTTGCCTGTGCTTACATCCCAAAGTGATGGAGGCCTTCAGTCAACCAGTGCTTCATTAAAAAGTGTTTCCTCTGAAATGACTTGCCTGAACAGATGATTTTGTGCTCAGTCTGTGGCTGATTAGCACTCCATTACTTATCTGGAGGAAGAGCTGCTTTTGTGAAGTGATCCTGATTGAGAGAAGCTGTAAAAAAACCTGACTGATATGAAAGAGGTGGGATGGGAACAACTCACCATTCATTATTGCACAAGAACTCAGGATTACTAACTGAAATGTTTAGGCCGTTTTAAAACTTTTTCACTTGCCCCTCAACTAAATTGTGATACATGCTAAACCACCAGATGCTGTGGATCTTGAAAGTATACATAGATCAAAAACTGATTAAACAAACAGCTAAAAAGCCTGCTAGTGTGTGTGGGCCTTCAGCTGATGAAATCCTGAAGTTGCAGATTGCTAGAAACTAGAAGGGCACATCTATTTTTACCCAGCTTACATCCTTCCTAAAAGCACTCCCTGATCAGCCGTGCATCTTCAAGTGGTGTGCTGGCAGGGGGAGATGTTCAGAACAGAATAGCTGGGCAGCAATATTGCTCACTGCTTCCAGCGATTTGCTGATGAGAGACTTCCTCAACTGGCGGTGGCTTCTGGATCTTTGCACTCAATATCTTTGGACTTTCCCTATGCTAATTTCTTGGTGGATTTTCTAACCTACAGTATTTGTGCTTTCTGCTTAGCCTCACATACTAAGAATTGTACGAGGCTCAGGTCCTGGGAATGTAACTGGGAAAGCCACAGGGTCTCTGCCACTTACTCATGGATCAAGGCTCAGCTACAAAGTGCTGTCTCTGAACAGCAGGGTTGCGATTGCAGAGAGGTAAGTTCAAATGTTTGCTGAGCTGATTTACAACATGATTTAATAGATGCCAAAATTTTTTCTTCTCAGAGTTTTCTTCCCAAAGCTTTTTAAAATTACCATGTATTGATGAACATCATGAAAACAGTGTCAGGAAATAATTAAAAAAGACGCAGACATTCCCCCCCCACCCAACAAAAATAAAAAGGAACACAGATGGAAAATCAGCCTAACCTGAGGAAGCACTGGAGCTACTCCACAGTTTCATTTACCTTGGGTGCCCTCTCGTGTTCATCACCAGTGTAGCCAAATGTATTTGGACTGGCACAGACCAAAAAAGAGTATCCACTTGCTGTCACCTTATAAGGTTAATCCGTTTCAAAATCCTTTGTTCCCCTCTCTATCTATTATCCCCATGACTTCATCTCCAAAGAATCCATGAGCAAATTTGCAGGTTGAATGCATAGTTTATGCCTTATCTTGGACAGTCCAAAACCAAAGAAGGCTTCTTCTGCTTGTGGTTTGTCCCAAGTTATGTGCATATTCAAACTTCTTGAGAGACTTCAGCAATGCTCTCAGGCCTGATTTTAAGAGGAACAATTCTGGGTGAAATGGCAGAGAGCTGAGGATGCTCACAGTAGTTGGCCAAATCAAGGGATTAAACCTTGTCCTTCTAACTGAAAATATTTCCCATGGGGGCGGGTTCATTCAGAAGATCAGTACTCAGAAGGTTGAACTACGACCAAAATGCCAGGGAGTCTCTGGCTTTTCTGTCATATGACACTTAAGACTCTGCTTCAAATCATTACACTTAGAGAAGAGAATCCATCTCTTGTGGAAGTTCATTAACGTGTTATCAGCTTGCTCTCATATTCCCCTCACTGTGCTGTTCAGCATTTGTAGGAGCAGAGCGGGATTCCCTCACACTCCGGTCTGGATTTGTACAGCCCATTTGCATTCTTCCTACTGTTGTATGAGCAGCAGGAAAAAAAAAAATAATCTAATTTTCAAGCAAATGAGAACAGTTCCTCTCTTTGAAACCTCAACAACTGCATGTCAAACATGCACACCCATGGGGTGGGTTACATTTGGGGTTCCTGGAGACACGGCAGGAAGGAAATCGGTTGGTGTGGGCTAACAGACATCCTGATCACTACTTTTTGGCACACTCAGGAGTGAAAATAGGAGGTATGAAATATGAGTCAGTGTAGGTCCTCTTAACTAAAATGGCAAAATATTGCTGGGAATGGGATTTTTTTGTCAGTATAAATTTTTAATCAATCAGCTCTTACACTCAGGCTTCAGACAATTTACTGAAAAGTTATTATTTCTTTAGCCTAAGTGAACTGAGTTATGGGTTATCCATTCAGCAGGCTGAATGTTATTGGTCAAAAAGATTTTAGTTAACTCTCTTATAAGCAGAAAGGACAAAGATCTTACAGAGTTGAATAATGACTTACATTTTGGCTGGTAGAAAACAATCCTACAGAAATGTTTGAACTATTTAAGCGGTATTGAGTAAGAAAGGTTTCACGCATGGGAGGCAAAGGACTTCAGTCTCCAGGACTGGGAACCCATTTTCTTTCACCAGCAGTAACCTCACCTGGCCCAGTGACTGGTAACAAAATAATCTTTATAAGAAGACAAAAATTAAAACACACTTCCTTCTTCAACATGACATGAAGTGAGCTGGTTTTTTTTTTGCACAGCAGCTATTAGAGTCTCACTAAGGCCCTCTGTTGCTCCCGTACAAAGTGAAGAGCTCCAGACTTGTTTGGGACTCCCAGAAAAGGCTCATAACGCTTAAAACAAGCAAAACACCATTAATTTTGGAAGGGATGTAAAACTTAAGCTCTCATGGGTCAGAAATACATTAGTCTCTACCTAAGTGAGTTACAAAGAAACTTTTTAATGGAAAGGTATTTCAAAGCTTGTTGCTGCAGGCTTTCTTGTGTTCATGCTGCCCTCTGCCAGAGGCACAGTGTATGACAGAGGAGATAACCTGTTAATATAAATATTATGATATTCAAGGGATATCATTCTCCCCTGACATTATCTACACAGTGCATATTTCTGTGAGATCATGCTTGGCTCCTGTGGCACTCATCACCTCACAAACAGCAGGAGAAACTTCAGGAAATAAATAAACTCCAGAAGCGGAAGGAATCTGAATAACCCCAAAGTTATTTTCACAAATACACCTCTGAGAACAGAGTAAAAGGGACACAGAAAAAAAATAAAAATAAAAAGTAGCAGCCAATCTGTGTTCCTAGTGGTGCAATCTCCACCATAATATTGCTATTTTCCTCTTGCAGAAGACTAGAACCTGCAAATTTTAAGGCACATGACATAACCTCATGCCTATGCAATGTTAATCTTTTTGGATGGAACAATAAAGCTTTAGTATGTGCCTCTAAATGTGCTACAGAGAGTCATTTCGTACCATCTACATGGTCGGTTGACAGAGGTACATATGTGAGACTTGGCTACATCTGTGTCATTTGGTGGAAGACAGATAGGGACAGCACTGAGTTTTTAAGAAGGTGAAAGTTTCTGCTTCTGCATTAACTGGCTTGTGTATTTCAAAAGCTGACAGGTGAAAGTCTATACAAACATCCAGCCGCAGCACCTATTCTGCTCAGTTTCCTCCCCATCCATGGCACGGCACAGTAATTTACCACATTCAGGTTGGGTACTACAGTAAGCAAGAACTGTCTTGGATGAAATCTTGAGTGCTTTGATTCAGGAACTAATAACCTGAAGAGTTACAAAGCACTAGATTTTAATTTTAAGGCACCTTTGTTATGGAGAGCTCAAAGTGCTCAACCAAAACGGATTCATTGTGCCTCACAAAACTTTCATCTATAATGACCGAATTAGGTTTGGTTGATGAATTTACAAATTTTCAAAGCATAACAAGTACTACACTTTTGAAGTGCAAATTTGAGTTTTGTAGCCCTAATTTTATTTTCAGGGAACACAGGAATTGGTACACGGAAGATGAGAATGTGAGACTCACAGTTTTTGCTGCATGATACATATTTTTACGTTACTGTTAATTATCACAGGCTTTATGGGATGTCAAAAAGAAAAAAAAAAAAAAAAAAAAAGCACCATTCATCAGTGGCAGTGCAAATTTCATTTGTCAGCAATACTCTTTTCCCTGCAAATGAAAGCACCTAAACTGGGAGGAAGGGCAGAGATTGTCAGAAAGGAAGCGTTGTCACCCTTGTTTTATCACACAGAAACCGTGGCATGAATTTATTAACTTACATAGGTCTAGGTAAGAAGTCTACGGTGAAATAAATGAATCCCGGGGGGAAGTTTAGGGCATCCTCACGTTCTGCCTTAAGCACAAGACCCACCACTTAAATCCGAAACACCGCGGGCCCAGGTTTGCAGAACTGCGAACACCAAATGCGCTGCCCGAGGCCGGCAGATGCTCACCGCTGGCAGCGGACACTTCAGACCGGAGGAACGCAAACACAAAGCCCCTTTTCGAGGGCGGGGGCTGCAGCTGCTCCTCAAGAAGCACCTTCAGAGCCACCCCCGTCTCCTAAGGCGCGTTCCCTCCTCCCCACTGCGCGGCTCTGGGGCTCCCAGCGCCGCAAAGGGCCCGGGCCGCGGCGGGCGACTCAGTAACCGCCGCCCCACGGGGGAAAAGAGGGCCCGGGCGGGGCGGGTCGCTCCAAGCCTTTGGGCTCCGCTCCAGCCCCGGGTCTGGCCTCGTTAACCGGACTCCTCCCACCCCGTTACAGTCACACTGGAGGCTAGTGGTTCTGCGGTCGTTTATTTAGGGACAGAGAAGGGAACCCCCGAAGCCGGGCGCGGGGGCGTGCCGAGGCCTAGCAGCACCGAGCGGAAAACCGATCAAATCACCCTGACTGAGGCAGGGGGTGGAGCCGGGGCCGGGTCAGGCAGAAAAGACGCAGCGCTCCGCTCCGCTCCGCCCCAGTAGCAGCGGCGTGGGCGGGGCCGCAGTGGAAGCGACGTCTCGCGAGAGCAGGCGGGGGCCGGGCCACGTCGCGCTCCTCCCCCTGCCGGTCCCGGCGAGCGAGGCCTGAGCTGAGGCCGGGCTGCGCCGCGCCGGGCTGGGCGGCGGCAGCGGCGGGGAGGAGGAGGAGGCGGCGGCGGCGGCGGCGGCAGCAGCCCGGGGTCGGGGTGCCCGGCAAGATGCCGGGCGGACGGGTGTGCGCGGCCTGCGGCTGCTCGGAGATCGAGGTGGACGCGGCGCGGGGGGACGCGGTGTGCACGGGCTGCGGCTCGGTGCTGGAGGATAACATCATCGTCTCCGAGGTGCAGTTCGTGGAGAACAGCGGCGGCGGCTCCTCCGCCGTGGGGCAGTTCGTGTCGCTGGACGGTGAGCGGCGCCGGGCCGGGGCGGCTGAGCGGGCCCCGCCGCCCGGGAGAGCGGCCGGCGAGCAGCGGGCATGGCCCAGCTGGGCGCCATCGCGGCGCTTTCCCTCAGCTTCCTCGCCGCCGCCTTCCTCTCCGCTATCCACAAGATCGAGGAGGGGCACATCGGCGTCTACTACCGGTGAGGCGGGCCCCGCGGCCTCCCCCGACACCGCCCGGTCCGGGCGGGCCCGGTGCAGGCCGCCGCTCACGGCCCTCTCTTCCTTCCTTCCTTCCGCAGCGGCGGGGCGTTGCTGACCTCTACCAGCGGGCCCGGCTTCCACCTCATGCTGCCCTTCATCACGTCCTACAAGTCAGTGCAGGTGCTGCTGGGCCGCTGCCCGCCCGCCGGGAACGGGGCCCTGCCGCGGCGCGGGGGTGGGTCGGGCTCCGGGGGGGTTCTCCCGCCGCCCCCGGGCTCGGTGGAGGGTTGAAGAGCGGTTGTAGTTAAGCGCCGGGGCTGGGTGGTGGTGTTGGGGGCCGTGGCAGCGTGTGCTTGTGCCCGGTACCGGGGAGAGGCGGCTCCCGGGGATTTTTTTGTCACGGGGGGGAGCGAGTGGGGTGGGTCCGGCCCTTGCCCTTAGTACTTTCCCCGAGGTGTGGGTAAAAACCTGCGGCTGTTTCATGTGCTCATAAGCCAGTCGGATTTGTGTGGGGCAAATCCTGTCTCTTAAGCCTCTTTCCTTAAATCTCTCTTCAGACCACACTACAGACGGACGAGGTGAAAAATGTTCCATGTGGTACCAGGTGAGACATTCGGGTGTTGCCCCCCTGCTAGAAACCTTTGGCTCCTTTCCCTCCCCGTCCCCCCACATGCCCCAGCGTGCTTTCAGCCATGCAGATCTCTTGGCACGGACTGGGTTTCCCACCCCCCCAGCTGAGCTGGGTGGAGGGCTCTCTAACACATCCCCCAGCTGACGAGCTCTGCAGGGCTGGTTTCTGGGCAGCCATTCTCAGGGGATGAGTTTTCTGAGCCTGGGCCCATGGTTGATGATCCAGTTTCTGGAGACACGTGTAACTGAGCCAGGGAGTTGGGGTGCTGGGGGTGTGCTGGGGGTTTGCTGGGTGCCGCAGCGGTGCTGGGGTGGACACCGTGCTCAGCCCACTAGAGGGGAGTGTCCTCCACTTGGAGCTGCCCGGCCGCAGGCAAAGCACTTGGCCTCCAGCAAACTTCATCTCTCTTCATTTTATTTTGTTTCTTTCCCTTTTTCTTCCCTTTGCAGCGGAGGGGTGATGATTTATTTTGACAGAATCGAGGTGGTGAATTTCCTCATCCAGAGCGCAGGTGAGTTCTTCCCCTGCAAGTCCTGGTGTCCAGTGCTGGTGGTGCTTCTGCTGGTGTGAGGTGACTTTGCACGTGGCTTTGGGGTGCAGGGGGCTGTTCCCCGTGCCTTGTAAAGCCCTCGTGCTTCCCGGGCGTGAGCCTTAACCCAGCTCTGCCAGACATTTCCTGTGTTTGCTGTTTCTGGCCCACGCTTGTTCTCTCGGCTGCTCCTTGCTTCACTAACACCTGAGCAGCAGCCGTGGCTTTCATTGGTTGTGTTCTTGTGGCCCCACGGGGCTTCATGCTTTGGTGAAGAGCTGCTGATTTGAATAAGGAGGTGTGCAGGAGATAGAGGCAGAGGGTCTGTGAGCCCTGCCTCTGAAACTAAGGAACAATTTGCTGTGCAGGCTTTTTCCCAAATTCCTGGATTTTTCATGTTCAGTTGGTTACAAGTGTGGTAGAACTGCCAGGCAAGAGACCTTCCAGATCACGGAGTCCAACTGCTCCCCCAGCACTGCCAGGGCACCACTGACCCATGGCCCTCAGCACCACAGCTCCACGGGGGGCTTGGAAACCCCTCCAGGGATCACAGGGACTCCACCACTGCCCTGGGCAGCCTGGGATAGCCCTGGACAACCCTCAAGGGTGTTGAAGAAATTGTTCCTCAGCTCCAACCTAAAACTCTCCTGGGGCAACTTGAGGCTGATTCCTCTTGTGCTGTCCCTTGTCCCTTGGGAGCAGAGCCTGACCCCGCCTGGCTCCAACCTCCTGTCAGGAGCTGTCAGAGCCCGAAGGTCTCCCCTCAGCCTCCTTTGTTCCAGGCTTAACAAGCCCAGGGCCCTCAGCCACTCCTCACCAGCCTCCTGCTCCAGCCCCTTCCCCAGCTCCCTTGCCCTTCTCTGGCCACACTCCAGCCCCTCAAGGTCCTTCTGGATGTGAGGGGCCCAAAACTGACCCCAGGATTCGAGGGGTGGCCTCCCCATTCCCCCCAGTCCAGGGGGACATCCCTCCAGGCCAGCTGCTAACACAGCTTTGTCTTCTTTTGTAGTGTACGACATAGTGAAGAACTACACCGCTGACTACGACAAAGCTCTCATCTTCAACAAGATTCATCATGAGCTCAACCAGTTCTGCAGTGTCCACACGCTGCAGGAGGTCTACATCGAGCTGTTTGGTGAGCTGCCCCCCAGCCTCGTGCGGTGGGATTGATGGCTGCCAGAGGGGTGGTTGTCTGCATGGTCTGTGGGTGCAGGACTCACTGCCGCCAACTGATGGGCTTTTTACCCGTGAACCCAGTGTCTCCTCTGTCTGGAATCAGGATTGTTACCCAGCTACCATCATTTGCTCCCTGGTATCTTTTGGTGCCGAGTGCTTCAGTAGGTTCTAACAAAAGATAAGTAACCTGAAGCTGCCGATAGCAGCAGAGGGCTTTGGGTGAGGGGGCAGCGATTCTGCGGCGTTGTTTGTGCCCTGAGCAAACCTGACTCGTTGAATCGCTCTCGGCCTTTGCCGGTCCAGGTGGAGAAGCCCATTTTCTGCTCTTGGCTGCTAGGGTGTGAGCCTCCCCGCAGCGCTGACCGCGGGCAGAGCGCTGCCGTGCCTCGGCTCGGACCCCAGACGGACCGAGTGGGCGCCTGCCAGAACCCAGGGTGTTTGCAGACTCCTCTTTACTGTTCAGACTGGGCTTTCCAACAGGCCTGGCCTGTTGATGGGTCTCTGCCCAGTTCCCCTCCAGTTCCTTGGCGGGTGTTACGGGTTCTTTGCCTCTGCAGCCTCCAGATGTCGGCAGCTGCCGACGACAGCTGCTTGAAACGGACTCAAAGCCGCTGATCCGCACAGAAGGAACTTGTCTAAACTCCCGTGTGAGTCTTTGTTGGAGTGGAATGTTTTCTGGCTCAGGAGGTCTGAAATGGGGCACAGCCCCTTCCGAGCAGATTTCTGTCCTCTCTGCCCCCACAGCTGCGAGCAGGTGCAGGAAACTGATAACAGCTGTTTCCTCACCTCCTGGCTGAACCGCAGCCTGACTTCCAGAGAGCCAACCCGGGACCAAAGCAAATAATCGAGGAGTGTGATGTGATCACTTTCAAGGCCGTTATATTTTATTTTCCCTTTGCACTTCTCAGCAGGCCCCAACTGGAAACACCTCTGTCCTCAGAGCTTTTCACTGAAGCAAGGGTTTGGTTTGAATTTCCTCTTGAAATTTCTTAGCTACGCCGGAGTTAAACTGTTACCCGTGGAGCCAAACAGACGTTACCAATGATTTCTTTTGCAGCCCATTAAAATAGCTAACTCGTTCCATTTTTTGTCTCCTGCTGGCACACATGCAGGAGTCAAATCAGTCCTAATCAGTCACGGTTTATCCGGACCATGTTCCTTCAGGATCTAGTTGGGAAGATACCAGTGGGGAAGTGGGTTAGAGCACGGATTCTTTATCGTAAAGATGCTGCTTCTGGCTCAGAAAGATTCCAAATGCAGCTTATGAGAAGTGGGGAAGAGTTTCACTCTGTGTCTGCCATGCTCCTGGAGCTTGTCCCGGGTGTTTGGTGCTGGACATGCTGAGGGGAATGGGAACCTGCCTCGGGCTCAGGGGTGGTTTTTCTCAGCCCAGTACTTCTACATCAAACTTACATTTGTACTGACTTTCCAGGAACAAGAAACGAGAACCATTCGAGCTCATTCTGTGCATGGTGACAGCCAGCTGCCTTGGGGGAGTTTTTAGTTACCGTGGTTTTTTTTGTTCCCCCCAATTAGATCAGATTGATGAAAACCTTAAACTGGCCTTGCAGCAAGACCTAACGACAATGGCCCCTGGATTAATTATACAGGTAATTGGGGTTGTACCTTGAGATGTTTAAGGAAGGGGGAAGGATGAAAAGGAAATAGGAAGCTATGAAAGCTTTAGAAAATTGCTCTATAGTACAGGCTTTAACTTGAGGAATGAAAACAGCTTCCTTTCCATCCTCTCTTAGCTTACTGGGTTTCTTTTGGTGTGATTCTGGGCACTGGTTCACCCAGGTTTTGATGGTGACGTTGGGAGATTGCTCAGTCCAGCGTTTGCTCTGTGGGGTTTGGACCCGGTCACAGCCTGGTGTGGCAGCCTGGTGTGGCAGCCTGGTGTGGCAGCATGTGCCCCGAGTGGCAGCTCCCCGTCCTCGGGGGCCGTCGGGCTCTTCACCGTTGGCTGCTCGCCTATGTTTCCTTCGGTCTCTCTTTCCAGGCAGTTCGAGTTACAAAGCCAAACATCCCTGAAACAATCCGGAGGAATTACGAGCTCATGTAAGTGCCTGACACTTGCACCTTTGTGTTACCAGAAAAGGGTCGGTCATCCAGATTAATGTGTTTTCACAGCCCTCTGCCAGGCCCGCGCTCGGCCGCGTGCTGCCGCTCGGGGAGGGGCTGGGGAGGCTGCAGGGCTGAGCACGTGGCTGTCACCGCAAGTGGCCCGCGGGTCGCCGCTGAGTTAGAAGCTGTCTCTGCATTTTGAACACTTGAGCACAGAAATTGTTGGCCCAGGGGCTCTCCTTCCTCTCGACTCGAGCCTCCCAGAGCGTGCGAGTGAGTGGCGGGCAGAGAGATTCCACCACTAATCCTGCTGTTTCACCCTGATGGAGAAACTGTTGATTCAACAGGCTGAAGACTTGCAAAGCTTTGGAATAACTTTCTTTAATAGCACTTGACATACTGATCCCTGCCCAGTGCTCTGAGCCAGCTGCCTTCTCTGGCCCTGGGTCATTCAGAAACGCTGATGTACTCTGAGCGTGCTGCCAGGGGAGTCCGTGTAGGCCAGAATAAGATCATCCCTCTTGTCCATTTTGCTTCATGACCTTTAGGTGTCACGGTAAGTCATGTGTGGCATGGTCATCGAAGGCAGAATCCCAAATCAGCCTGTTATCTGTTGCCAGAATCCCAAATCAGCCTGTTATCTGTTGCCATAAACACAGCGGATTATGTGTTGAGGGAGACTTTCCTGACTCTGATCTCTCTTCCCTGACTGGGAGCAGGAGCAGGGTATTTTATTTATATACACGCTTTCAAAACTTCTCTCTTATTCTTTTGTATGTACCCTGAGAAGTCTTTAGCAGGTGGAAGGCATGCACTTCAGGACAGGGTTTAGTGGTCACGATAATGTTGGTTGGACGTGATGATCTTGGCGGTCTTTTCCAACCTTAATGGTTCTATGATTCCGTGCCTGAAGGGGGATTTCAAAGCTGTGCACTTCCAAAGGAAAAAGAGTCACCGTCTGTGAGGACGAGGCTTTCACAGGACTTTAATTTCTTACTTTAAATGATTTCCTCATTAACAGTAGCCCAAAAAAACTCAAGAGAGGTGTGTGACCTGTGCCCTGCCTTGTGTAGAAGGCACTGTGGCAGCCTCCAGAGGGTAGCAGGGAGTGTTTCACTCTGACATGACCCTGGAGGGCAGGAAAACACACTTGGGTTTAGAAAGGAAGCTCTGTGTGCACAGGTACATGGCCTCGATTTCCTGATTCCACCTGCCCTCAGCACGTGCTGGAAGGAGGACTGAGCCACCAGCTCAGTACCACACCAGTACACTCAACGTTTTCTAACTGGCTTCTTTTGGCTCTCTAGGGAGAGTGAGAAGACAAAGCTGCTGATTGCAGCACAGAAGCAGAAGGTGGTGGAGAAGGAAGCGGAGACGGAAAGGAAGAAAGCCCTCATCGGTCTGTAGAGCTTTGCCTAAAGGCAGCAACTCCATGGGGGAGTGAGGGTGGGGGTTTGGCTGCAGAAAGAACCCAGACAGTGGGGAGGGGTGTGCCTGGTTCACTGGTGGGTGATCTTTCTACTCATCTCTTTGCTGCTGCTCTGAAACTCTTCCAGAGAAACTCGGGGAGCTTTTCGGGCTGGTCCCAGCTTTGCCCACAGACAGACTGCTGCCTTGGGGTGAAGTTCTCCCCACAGCTGATTTCCACCAGAAAAGGGTGGTGAGGACTTCGGTGGGGGAGGCTGTTTCTGGCATTGGGATGGCGTGACCACAGCCTGGCTGTGCTCATTCTCGTTTCAGAGGCTGAAAAGATTGCACAAGTTGCTGAAATAACTTACGGACAGAAAGTGATGGAAAAGGAAACGGAGAAGCGGATTTCAGAGATTGAAGGTGAGTGGTGAGATGATCTGTGGTGAATTCCATCCAAAGATCCTGAAGCAGCTCACCGTGGAGTTAAGTAGTTCTTGAAGTCTGTGTATCTACTGTGTCCTCCAATCCAAGTTGAGATTCACAGGGGTGAAGTTACCGAAGTCTTTTCATTTTAGCCCCTGTGTGGTACCCTGTGTAATGCAGCTCTGGAAAAACATGTCTGAGAAGGCTGCAGATTCCCACAGAGCAGTGGAAGCGTCGTAAAATATTGCTGTGCAGTCTTGGTGGGGCAGCTTCTGCAGTAGGGTGGAGCTGTGCAAACTTTCTGTCCTTTTCATGCTTAGGATTCTTCCAGAACCTGTCACTTCTGTGGAGGGAAGGATAGGTACACAAATGTAGCTTTGGTTTTTTGTGTAGCGTGAAACATTTAGAAAACAAAGTCTGGCTGTTACACCCTCTGCAGCAGCAGGGGCCTGTTATGCAGCTTCCAACTCCTAAAAGTTGAGAGAAGGAGGGGGGGCAGAGCTGCTGCTTTTGTATTTTGCTTTAACCAATAAATCTTTAATCTCAGTTTAGTTCACATTTTTGCTTTCTCATCTTCCTCTAGTTTTGCAGCTAACTACTTGTAGGAACTAGGATTGACCAGAGGCAGGAATAGGAATATTTCTTTGCAGGCTGTGCTTCTAAAAACTCTTTCTCAAGGTGATCTTTCTCGGACGGTGCACTGTTATGTTAAGAAGTTGTCTGTCCCACCCCCCACCTGGTACGATGCTTTGTGAAGGAAATGCCAGGACATGAAAAGGGGTCTGCGTTTCCAGCTCGGAGCAGCAAAGCCTTATTTTCAATTCCTTTCATTATAGGCCCTGCCAAGCTTTGCAGAAGGCCACTGAGGAGCCAATTAAGAGTTTTACAGATCACCAGCTTCTCATTAAGGAGTTCTTTGCAGAAATGCAATGTTTTTTATTTCTTATAAATGTGTGTCACTGGGTGCCAGGCCTTCAGCTCAGCTCTGCTGCAGAGGATTCCCGTCTCCCCCCGTCCTTTCTCGGGTCTCTGACCAGGGCCACTCTCTTATAGCCCAAAGAGAGGTCACTGGCTAAACCCTGCGATTGCTTACGTGATTTTGAAGTGTAGCAGCTGACAGGACCCCCTGCCAGTGTAGGTAAACAAATGGTTTATCCAGCTGTGCAGCTCTCGGATCCGGGCTGGGATGTGTGACAATCGTGTGGCTTCCCTATCACAGAAAGAACATCAAGTGATCACAACCAGTGAGCCAAATTAAACTCCGCTTTAACGTGGTGGCCTGCTATCACATCAGTATCACTGCATAGGTAAAAAGCCAGGAGGAAGAAGAGTACAATACAGAAAGGAGAAGAGTTTCTTTCCTTAACCATCTCTGCTCAGAGTCAGGGAACTTCAGTATCCTGCAGGATCAGATTGTTGGTGCTGCAGAGAAAGAGCTCCGACATCTGCGCAAGGGGAGGTTAAAACCGCCCGCCACTGCGTGCCAGGATCTTAACCTCAGTATCCCAGGCAAAATCCCATCTGGGGAGTTGTGCCTGCAGTCACAGGGCTCATCTGGAGCACAGTCTGCTCTGCCGTTCCTGGAGCCCTGCGCTCTCGTCCCGGGGCAAGGCCGCTTCGCGCCGAGCAGTTGCTGCGTTTTCAGCACGAGAGTTGGTGGCTGGCTCGAGAAGAAAGAGCCCGCTCGGCCCGCGTGACAGGGGTAGTAATAAAAACCTTATGTTTATAAAATGCTTTGAGGTCTGCAGCTGTGGATGCAATTTACTCATTTAGTGCTATCGTCCCGCAGCGTTTTCGATGGAAATCGAGATCCCGTTTCTGGCTTTCCCATTTTGTTCCCCCTTCCCCTTGCTGCATCCAGAACAGTTCAGATGTGATACTGGCCACTTGAAAAAGCTTCCAGCTGCAAATGGTGCTAACAAGGCTGGAAACAAAAACCCGAGTACGAGAGCTTGTGTTCTCTTCCAGATGCTGCATTTCTTGCACGAGAGAAGGCGAGAGCTGATGCTGAATGCTACACTGCTATGAAAGTGGCTGAGGCCAACAAGGTACCATCACTTCCTTACACTGTGCCCCTGAGGCAGGGCTCCTCACATTAGGCTGAGTAGAAATACTCATCAAGAGTATTTATTTACTTCGTGTTTTATCACATTGCTTGTTGTGTCTCATTGTTTAAGTCGGAAAGCAAAAACAAAGCCCTCTCCTCTTGGCAGAGTTTGCATCGAGACTGAAACCATTAGGTCCTTATTTGCAAATTCCTTTCCTCTGCACAGATGAATTTATGTCAGGCTACGTGAAAGACCTGGTCACGTCTGGAGACAGCTCTGCTAGATGTGAACGGGGCCACGGCTGCCTCTGTAGATAATCAGTGTTGGTGTTGCCCTTTCATGCTGTTGTCATCAGAGGTGTTGATCCATTCCACCCTGCAAGCTGGCAGGCGGTCAGAGCAGGGACATCTCGAGTGACAGGCAGGATTAGAGTAAGCAGGCATTAGGTAAAGAACAAGTGGAGCTGATCTTACACCCCAAACTAACCAACGTGGCAGAATCTTGGTCCTGCAAAAGGAAAAACAAAAAAAAAACCCCACCCTGGAAACAGAAATTACATGGCTGGAACTGCTGGGCTTGCTCCTGCCTACAGCATGTTCCCAGCAGGGAGACGTTCTGTTCTGTAAGGGTCAGGGAGAACGGACAGAGGTCTGGGATGTTTGTGCATGAGTTTTGTCCCAGTTATTCTATCCTCTCTGTTCTGATGTCGTTCCCCTGTACGAATGCGCTCTGCTTTCCAGGACAGACTCCTCAATCTACTCTCTGGAAAAAAGCCACTGGTATTTTTGTTTCCAGTAGCTTGCATCACGAGGGCTTTCAGTGACTTACAGGCTTTAGAGCATCTCCATCTCTGCTACGTTTGGCTTGAGCATTTCCCCAGCTGCTCCCGTCACTTTCTTGTCTTGCCATTTAGTTACTGGGATCCAGAGCTTCGCTGAGACGTGCCGCAGGAGAGCCTTCTGCTGGCACTCTGTCTTCCCAGCTGATGGGAGGCTGAGCGTGCCTGCTGGTGGCATGGAAAAGTAGATGCCTTGTATGCTCCTGTCAGAAATTTGCTTTTGACTGAATCTGAGCTGTTTGGGGTGCATTCAGGAGAGTGTGGGCAGCGGGTTGAGGGAGGAGAGCAGGAGGAGAAAGTTGTTTGGTGTGAGGGTGTCAGAGGCTGGCCCAGTCTGCCCAGAGAGGCTGTGGAGTCTCCTTGTCTGGAGAGATTCCCACCCCGGCTGGACACTGCGCTGCTGGGCCCCCTGCCCTGGGTGCCCCTGCTGGATGGAGCAGGGGGGTGGCACCAGGTGATCCCCAGAGGTCCCTTCCCACCCCCACCACGCTGGGGTTTTGTGATTGTGTGATCCCTTTTCTTTCTGTGCAGCTGAAGTTAACCCCCGAGTACTTGCAGCTGATGAAGTACAAGGCTATCGCAGCAAACAGCAAGATATATTTTGGCAAAGATATTCCAAACATGTTCATGGACTATGCAGGAAGCCAGACCAAATTTGCAGAGGGACTGGCAGAAGGAATCCAAGAGGAGGATGGGGCAGGAACGAGCGAGGACACAAAACTACTTCATAACATCAACTGAAAAGGAAGATTTCTATTCATTTTATATCAAAAGAAACACGAACTGGGAAGTTCCTTTTTGTTTTCCCCCTTTCCCCTTCTGAGAGAGATGAATCAGACTTAATCCTTTCGATCTTTTCTATGACAACTAGACACAAAGACTTTGGTATTTATGGAGTGGGGTTTTTTTCTGGTAACTTCTAAGCAGCCAGCTCCAGATACGTCCTCTGGATGCACCTCTCCCTGCTCTGGGACATACGGACCAAATGATTCTGGAGAGGCTCACGGGGTGACCTGTCCTGCAGCCAGCTTAGGTGGGTACTTTATTTGGGGCTGAGGTGGTTCGTAGCAGTTGGAAGTGAACAAACTTTGAGGTTTGGAGGGGAGGGAAGTGCTGCTACAACTTGTTTGGGTTTTTTTCTTGTTGGAAATTTCGAGTACTTTATTTCTAACCCCTTTCCAGAAAAAGGTGCTAGACTTTGGCACGCTCCCCGTGTCCGCTCGAAGGCTCACGCGGCAGGTTGCTGCCTGGGGTGGTGGCACTGGGCTGGTCAGCCAGGCTGGGTCTGTGCTCCGGGCACATCCTCAGCCTGGGGGGTGGCAGATGCACAGACCCACCTTTCGCTGAGATCGAGGTTTGCCCCGGTGGGGCAGCTGAGCCCACACCCTCAGCCACTTGGAGCAGTTCAGCTGAAATCTTGCAGGTTACCGAGTTCCCGGGGCGCAGATCTAAGCCTTAGACCTCGTGTCACACGGGTAGTGGGCCCAAACTGTTCATTTTCTGCATCTTAATGCTGGTTCCTTTTCCATTTGTTGTGAGTTTTTTGAGGCTTTTCCCATCAGTTTGGCTGCTAGGTGAGGGGTGTGGGTGTGCGGCTGGAGGCAGCGTCCTCAATTTACAGTGGAACCAGACCACAAGCGTGGTACTTGGCACACCTGGAAGAAGTAGGGAGGGAAGAATTTTTTGTCTCAGGGACCCTGACTTTGCAAAAAGCCTTGCTGGGCAGTAACTGCTGGAGTGGCTGATCCCACGGTCCTTGCAGTGTGTTACTGGCCTCTGCAAGAGCAACTGGATTCCAGTGTTTACAGTGCCTGGAGCAGGAGGAGGACGTTCAGGTGACCTGGAATGAGCAGAACCAAGTTTCTGTTGCATTCAGGTTTGTTTTTTTTTCTCTGGATAGACCTTGTGAAAGGAAGGTTTACTGGTAGCAAAGGACACAGAACGTCCCAGGGCAAAGCAGAGAACCTCTGCTCTCTGAACTGCCCCGAGATAAGTTTTCCTCTTCTGCTCAGAACAATGCTACATAACCTACCTGTCGCTTCAGAAAACTGATTCATTCCCCACGTACCAGACGCCAATTGGGAACAGGGGTTTGTTTCACACACGTGCAAAACTTGAGGGGGGTGTTAAAGACAAGAGTTCAAGCCTAGAGAGGACATATTTGTTGGGGTTTGATTTTTTTTTTTCCTCTCCCTAATCCACCTGCCACTTGGCAGGAGCCTGTTGGTTAATTGCCATTATAATCTGCGGCCAGCACGGGATGATGCGAGTGCCAGCGCTGCCTCGGTTGTCAGCCGGTGGCACTTGCAGTCTCGTGCCCCAGACACTTGCTGCTATGGCTCTTGGGTTTCCCTGTCAGTGTTCTTAAAGAGGCATTAGCCATTTTTAATAAGATGATCACACTAAGAGAGAGATCCGATGAATTTCAGCTGCTTGGTTCCAGTGTTTTTACTTCAGTTTCCTTTACCCTGTTAGGAGAGTGACTGCTGGTACTTGAAAATGGAAAATAAAAGATAAGCATCAGTTTGTGCTGGAGAAAACTCCCGTCTCCTACGGGTCATCTTTGTATTTCCTGGCAAATAGGAGCTAAGGGACATTCCATCTCCAGCCCTTTGCACTGCACCAGACAAAGAAAAAAATAGCCAAAATCTGGCAGCTGTAGTTAGGCAGTAATTTTACTGACTTTTAAAGCAAGGTCTCTGCAGGAAGATTTTGAACAGGGAGTAGCAGAAACTTAGCAGTGAGGTAATAGTACCTAAACCTTCGAGGATGACCTCACTTGGGATCGTTCTGTACTCACAGTAGAGATTTCCATTAGTAACCAAAACCTCCTTTTGACGCCAGTATTTGTCACCAATGAAAAGACCCAAATAAGCCAAAGTGGTATTATAAAAGTGTGGGTTTGTATGACTTCACAGCAAGACAATAGTTTGGAGCAAATAAGGCTTAATTGATTTTTTTTTTTAATTGAAAACACTACTGCTGAAGTGTTCTTGCGATTCAGTTAAATTGTAGTAAGAGCAAAAAAAAAAAGCAAAAACAAAGTGGAAATGACACCAGTCCTCCCGAGCCAACATCCACTGTTGCGTTTTCATGCAGGTTTCTTTACCATACGTATTAATTTCCTTCATTTTCCAGAGCAGATCTGTCACTACATGTAAACCTTTATTCCGTCTCGCTCTTTCACGGGCAGTTTGTCCTGTTTCTGTGATCTGAAATCTTGAAATGAAGCTCTGAATTCTCAAACCGCTCTAAGAAGGCAAACGCAGCTTGGGGGCACTGCTGGCACCTGAGGAGCACTGGCGGGAGCGCGGTGACGCTCGGCCCGTGCACTCTGATCTTCTTACCTACTGAATTAAAAGCCTTTTTATTTTGGTATTTGCTATGACAATAAAATGGCCTTCGATTTTAATACCGGTCTTGGTTTGGGTTTTTTTCATGGCTAACCTGTAACACAAGGTGCAGATGTCTTTGCAGGGGAAGGTTTTACCCCTGGTAAAACCAGTGGGAGAGTGTGGAGCTGCAGGGTGCTGTGGATGGGTGCTGTGCCAGCTGCTGCGTACCGGTGCCACTGCACAGTGCAGGATCCCTCGTTCCAGGGAGCAGAACAGAGCTCTGGTGGTGGTTCCCCAGTTCCAGCGAGCAGCAGAGAGGAGAACAGATCTTCACTGCTCATCCCCTAGTTCCAACGAGCAGCGGAAAAGGAGCGGAGCTCCAGCAGAAGGAGGCAGCAGCGGTGTCCCTGTCAGCTCAGCAGCCAGCCCAGGACCCCCCTGAGGCTCTTTCAGCCCCACTTTGCTCCCCAGATTGGTGAGAAACACAGTAATGAGCTGTTGGTGGCAAATATCTAGGATTTGGTAAAGCTTGCAGAGAATCATTGTCGTGTTTTACCAGGCAAAGGGCAGAAACCTTCTGGGTGTCTTCCAGCAGCTGTGTAAATACTGTCATGGCTCGGAGAACGGGGAGGGAGGAAGGGAGAGCAAGGTCTGCAAATTAAGCCAAATATTTCAGCTCCCAGGCTCCAGCTGGCAATGTCCTGGCCCCTTCCCCTCTGGGTGGGCATTGGCCCCGTGGCACTGGGGCCTCTCCCGTCACCCGGCCCGGCCGACTGCGTGGCTGCCATGGGTGCTGTGTGACCAGTCTCCCTGGGCTCCCCACCCCGGTCTTCACAACTCCAGTGGTGTGTGCAGAATGAGTCGGGTCCCCTGCCCTGGATTTAGGAAGGTTTCTCTCTGAAGTGATTGAAATTTGCACCCGAGAGAGGCTGTTCTTCGTGCAAGGCGGGAGAGCATCATTTTTTGGGGGGTAGGTTGTGGACTGCTTGGATTGGGGGTGTTTTCTCTTGGAGTGCACAAGGTACGTGGGTCAAAACGTGTTGTGATGAGGGTGCTGGAGCCTGTGCCAGGCTGCCCAGAGAGGCTGTGGAGTCTCCTTGTCTGGAGAGATTCCCACCCCGGCTGGACACTGCGCTGCTGGGCCCCCTGTTCTGGGTGCCCCTGCTGGATGGAGCAGGGGGGTGGCACCAGATCATCTCCAGAGCTCCCTTCCCACCTCCTCACACTGGGATTCTCTGCTGGGCAGCACTTTGCCTGCTCAACAAACAAGGCTGTTGGCTGCTGGATTTTCTCCCCGCTCTCGATGGCCAGGGCTTTCTGCGAGGGTTTCTTCATCATGGCCGAGTGAAGGCTCCTGCCCGGACCTCCCAAAGGCTGCAGCTGGTGGAAACCTCCTCCTGTCCCTGCTGGCCTGCAGAAGGGTGCCAGTAAGGGCCGGGCCCCGCGGCCGGGCCCCCGCAGCGCTGCCCTCGGGCCATGGCGTCCCGTGACCTTCCCAACATGGCGGCCGCGCCGCTGGGCCCCGCCCCGCCGCTCCCATTGGTCGGCCGTGTGCGCCGGAGCGTTTCTATTGGTGGGCTGATCCTAGCGGAGCGAGTCCATTGGCCGCGAGGCGGAAGGAAGGAGGGGCGTGTGCGGGCGTGAGTGGCGGAAGGCGGCGGGGCCGGCCGGGGATGTGGAGAGCGGGCATGGCCGCCGGGAACGGGCTGGGCCCGGCGCTGCGGGCCGTCACCGAGCAGGTGCAGCAGGCGGCGGCGCGGAGGCCGCAGGTGAGGGGCGGCGGGGAGCGGGGTCCCGGCGGGGAGGCCTCGCCCCGCTGGGGTAGGCCCGCCCGCCATGGCGGCGGGTCCGCTGACACCGCCGAGACGGGCCCCGCAGCTCGAGGGCAAGGTCTCCGTCGCCATGGAGACAGCGCCCCCATCCCCGAGGGACGGGCCCACCCTGGGGGCCGGTGTCCGCTCCCCCCGGCAGAGGAGATGGGGCCCTGTCCTTGTCCTTGTCCTTTAGAGGCAGGCCTCACACCCGCTCCCGCCTAGGGACCGGCCCCCCCACTGCTCCCGCGGCAGCCTCGGGCTGGGTGGGGGGCTGAGCTGGGGCTGGGGGTGCTGAGCTGGGCCTGGGGTATCTGAGCTAAGGGTTATGGGGCTGGGGCTGCTGAGCTGGGTCTGGGGGTGCTGAGCTGAGGGGACTGAGCTGGGGTTGGGGGTGCTCAGCTGGGGCTGGGGAGCCGGGCTGGGCACTGCAGGGCAATCCCACCTCCCTCCCCGGACAGCCCGCTCACTGCCTGGGGTGCTTTGCAGGGGCTCCCGGCCGTGCAGCCGCGGCTGGTGGCCGTCAGCAAGACGAAGCCGGCCGAGATGGTGCTCGATGCCTACAGCCACGGGCAGCGCAGCTTCGGGGAGAACTACGTGAGTTGGCTGGGGTCTGCGAGTCACCCTCTGTGCGGGGAGCGAGGGTTGGTTGGGTTGGTTATGGCAGCAGCCCCCAACCCCGGCCTCGTGTTTACGAGGTGCACATGGGTCCCAGGAACGTCCGTTCCCGAGAGACCGTTCTTACAGCTCGGGTGCTTCTGCTGTGGTTTTAATGGGAGATTGTCTTGAATTCTCCCAGGTGCAAGAGTTGCTGGAAAAGGCGTCAGACTCCAGAGTAAGTACCTGGTTTATATGTTCCCTCTCCTCGTGCAGCTGCGTCCTGAGAGCTGTTCGGGAAGAGCCCCATTTTCTGTTGGGGGTTGGCAGTGGAGGTGTTTGATCCCTGCCTCTTCTGATCGACGGTGGGGTTATTCTTAGCTCTTTGCCTCTGCCCTGTTCCCCCTCCCACCTTGCTGGCTCCAGAGCATTCCGTGATACGTCTGCCTTAGTCATAAAGGATTTGTGTGAGCAGAGCTTTATCTCCTGTGCTTTCTGCTGCCGGAGAGGCACAGCCGCTATGAAAAAAAGTAAATAAAAAAAATATATACCAGTCAAGTTTAGAGAAAATATCGTTTTATGACTATTCAGTTACAAAAGACCTTTGCCTGCCCCAGTCAGCCCCTCTCTGCTTGGACTCTGGAGCAGTCTGGGTACACACCACGAGCACTGCCTGAGCTGGGGCTTTCAGGGTAAACAAACACAGAAGGTTGAGGGTCTGGTGTTTTGTTGATGGGCAAACTAAGCCTTAAGTGGGTGGGGAGAGGGAATTGTCGTTCAGACCTGACTGGTTCTCTCTGCTTTCAGATTCTATCCTCTTGTCCAGAGATTAAGTGGCATTTTATTGGCCATCTGCAGAAAAATAACGTCAACAAGTTGATCGGTAAAACCTGTTTGATTTTATGTGCACCGACCCGTGGGGGATGGTCTCCCAGGGTTCAAATATGAGCAGCCTCGTGCACTTTAACTCGCCGGGGCCCGTCTCTGCGGGCAAGACGAGTTGTAGGTGCAAACATTCCCGTGCCAGCAGGATTGTCCTCAGACCGTGCTTTGTCCCCAGCTGTCCCGAACCTGTTCATGTTGGAAACGGTGGATTCTGTGAAGCTGGCGGACAGAGTCAACAGCTCGTGGCAGAAAAAAGGGTCACCTCAGAAGCTGAAGGTCATGGTGCAAGTTAACACCAGCGGAGAGGACAGTGAGTGACTTTTTCTGAGGGGTCTGTGCTCGGCAAACCTTAGTGGGGTGGGTTGGTTTGGGCTCTTAAAGCGTTTCTCTGAGCTGGGGTGGAACCCCATCCCCTGTTGGCTGCGGGGATGGGAGGTCTCTGGCCGAGCTTGGCACTGATCTCCACACTTCTTGCCAGGTAAGCACGGCCTCCCTCCCGGGGACACCACGGCTGCTGTGGAGCACGTCATCAACAAGTGTCCCAGCCTGGAATTCGTGGGGCTGATGACCATCGGCAGCGTCGGCCATGACCTCAGCAAGGGGCCAAACCCTGACTTCCAGGTGAGATTTGCTAGAAGAAAATGTTCGTTGTTGTCCGGCCTCCTGGTGCAGCCTGTTGTCCAGCCCAACCAGTATGCGGTCAAACTGGACGTCTGACTGTAGACAGCCAGCCTTCCTGAGCACACCATGTGCAGGGGGCTGCATCAGGCAGAGCAGCGGGGTCTGTGCTCCCCGTCTGTCATGCTGCTGTGACAGTCGGATGCCTGTAAAGTGTGGGTGTTGTCAGTGGTGTAGCCTGTAGTGGGAAATCCTCGGGTGCGGTGCTGCAGAGCCAGCTCCAGTGGGAAGGGTGGGACCTGCACCTTCCTTGAGGAGGACACCTCAAAGACAGGTAGAAACAGCGACCCGTGGAACGCCGGGACCCTGCTGGCACAGCTGTCAAGTGTGTGATCCTCTCTGCTTCCCTCCCCCCTCTAGATGCTGCTGTCTTTGCGGCGGGAAGTGTGCGAGAAGCTCAGTCTCCCCATTGAGAAGGTGGAGCTGAGCATGGGCATGTCCACAGACTTCCAGCATGCAGTAAGTCCTCCTGCCAGCCCTTCCACTGGGAGACAAACCTCCCAGCACCGGGCACCTCGAAGGCCAGCCCGGGCATTGTCCAAACGGGCCTCTGAGGCCTCCCCTTGGGTGGAGATACTGATGGTGCTGTTCCATGAAAAACAGCTCTCCTGGGGGCCCTGGGGTGGAGTCCTGGGGTTCAAAACAGATCCTGGTCCTGGGGTGGAGTCCTGGGGTTCAAAACAAAGCCTGGTCCTGGATTTCAAAACAAATCCTGGTCCTGGGGTGGAGTCCTGGGGTCCAAAACAACCCCTGACTGTGGCTGTGGATGGTGAGTGTGGGGGAACCATCCTCCTGTGACGTGGCGAGTGGACCAGTGGCAGGGTGGGTGGCAGCCCTGCCCTGAACTCCTCCTTCCCATCCCTTCTAGATAGAGGTGGGATCCACAAACGTCCGGATCGGAAGCACTATCTTTGGAGAGCGAGATTATCCCAGCAAAGCGGTCGGTGGCAAGGCCCCCACTGAAACAAAAAGTGAAACGGAGACCTTGGCTGCACAGGGTCAGTAGATGGGGAAAAAAAAAAGCGGCCTTGACAGAGGACAGCTGCTGGGAGACCTCACTATGCATTCTTCCCTCCCTCCGCGTCGGCACCCACTCGTGATGGTGAGAGGGAACTCCTCGGAACGGAACAGAGGCCAGAAATCCTCCTCATTTCTTGTGATTATAGAGTACCCGTAGAAAATGGACATTTTTATAATCAACAAAGGCTAAGAAAATGTGCGTTTGTGGTGTCTGGGCTCAGTAGGAGCAGTGACTTGGGGTAACTCAGTCTTGGCCAGGATGGAGTCGCTGCTGAGCGAGACGTGTCTGCGGCAGACGCTGGCGCGGGGGTTGTATTTTCACTGAGGACTAAATTCTTCATTAAACAAGTTAGAATCTTGCCAGAGACCTGCCAGTGTTTCCCCTGAGTACGCTCTGCATGTAGTCAACTGCCAAGGGATGCCGGAAGCTGTGACACCGGAGGGACCGTGTCCAGTTCGACAGGGGACGAGTGACGAGCGCACGAGGACGGCTGAGGAGCGGAGCTGCCAGCACGAGCTGATGGTGTCACGCTTGGGATGCGGATCGCGGGTGTGGGAGTGTCCTTTCGGCTCCAGTTCGTGTTTGTCCTTTTCAGGCTGACACCAAACTCTTCCCATTGGGTTCCCTGCCTGTTCAGCCCTTCTGGGATCCCGCCAAACTTCCCCCTTCCCTCTCGTGAAGTGTTGTTGGGAGTTATTTTTCGTCCTGCCTCGTAGTTCTTGTCTCTCAAGTTTTTTTGGGTCGGAACAGGGCTTTTCTGCGAGGTTCCTGCTCTACCATCCGCTTGCTGTTGCTTTCCAGGGCAAGTTGCTGAACTGTTTGGTGCCTCCACCACCCCGCCTGTGCCCGCGCGAGGACGACAGTCCTCGCAGCAGGGAGCTTTGCTCGAGGCC
>WTSP01022529.1:31746-47275 GCA_025331215.1 Actenoides lindsayi | reverse complement strand
ATATATTTTACATATATAGTGATCAGCCAAACATATGTGACTGTAAAAATGGTGTGATTGCAATCTGAGTTGTGCCTACACTGTGGTTAATGCAAACTGAATTTGCTTTGTAACTCTCTGCCCACTGCCACCCTTCTGTGAGGATTTGGAAATCATCTCTAGCAAAGGGGAGAAAAACTGAAATTGAAGTGTGTGGAGCGATGTACAAGCATCTATTGTACTGGTTGTACATCTGTACTGTCCGTATACTGTACTGTACTATCTGAGACCTGTATGAATGCTTTCCTACCCTTCTGGATTAATGTAAAAGAAAACAGGATTTATTTAATCCACTCATATCTTAAACTGTCTGGTGGTTTCAGTGCAAATGGTCTATGTTCATCAGTTGAATATTTAATATAAGGAAATATCCCTAGAGGTAGTGATTTACATTTATCTATGCTTCTTGAAACTGGAATAGCACGTAGTGAAGCCTCACATTGGTCCAGATATAAAGTAAATTCCAGTGTGGATGCATCATCAGCAGACAAACCCTAACATATCTGCATATAGATTGCATTCACTGTCTACTCCAGGACTGCACCCACTGTGCAAACCATGGCATTCTTATTTCACTAGACTCAGGATTCAATTTTATTCCTGATATCTGGCCTTAGTAACAGTCAGTTCTCAAATACTTGATGTACTTTAAAGGATGCTGTCTAAATTGCTACGTAGCTCCATTATGATCAGACGCAAATACCAGAACATCAGTAACATATAGATCAGAACTGAATATTTATCAGATTTAGTTTTACCATGTAAAAAATTCCAATAACTCTAAGAATAATGGCTGATTCTGCTTACACTGGATTCAAAGGCATCTCTTTCTCATAATCCAAATGTATACAAACTGGTGACTACTACAAATACAAACTGTGACTGCTTGGTTACTTACTATTTTTAATTCCTCACAAACGCAATATATGTTTGCGCTCTGAAAAAAAATCATGACACTTTCTTAAGATCATCACAGAAAGCCCAAAGTAAGAGACAAAGATTCAAAGGACTTCAGAGAGGCTGAGCTCTGCCTGCCAGTCATTTTCACAAGGGCAGCCATAGATACAATATTTGCCAAATGTTGTCTCCTTTGAATGGATAGCAGTGTAATGCTGACAAAGATACCTTTTATGACTTCAGACCCTCTATACTAATAATGTAACTTCCCCCCCCCCCGCCCCTGGATTGCACTGTCACAGTTAAGATAATGCCAGGGTTTATTTTTCAAATGCCTTTTGATTTTAACCAATCATCCATAGCAAAATTTCTCTAGGTTGAAACAGGAGCATGCTCATGGAAGCTATGAATTAGGAAGTCAAATGTGTTACAGTAGAGGTCCTTAACTGTAGGGTGTGTTAATATGATAATTGTAATATTCAGTCATCAAACTACCTGAAGACTGTTAATTAACTTGAAATTCCAGTGTTGCCTTTGTTTCATAGCCATTATAGACTATTACATCTGTGTATTGTCATGAGTAGAGAAAATTTTCTGGAATTGTATAATATCCATTAGTATGGTGCAAAAAGTAATGTGTATTTTAAAATGACAAATGCACTATACATAGGCTTCCAGTGAACAAATCCAAGAACTTATTTAAGTTGTCAGTACTAGAATTACTTTAGCAAAGTAGGTCTGGGTGTTCTTTGTGTGTTTTTGGTAGGACTAGATTTATAAAACAAGATCATGATCTATGGTGATCATTATAAGATTTGAAAGGAGTTTATTATCTTCCATGCTGACCTTTCTTTATTTACTTGGGCCCTTATTTGTGTGTTGGACAGTGTTTTCAAATCTTGCATATTTTTAGCTCTGATGGTCAGCTTAGAAAGACAACCCTCTGTTCCCTGGAATGTATCCTTCAAATAGCAAGAAAAAACTTTCTCTCTTTTGACCCCTCCCCAAGTCTTTTAAAAAGTCATTATAAAGCTAAGGATAACACACATACATAAAGCTCTATTTAACCATTGCACAGGTTATGATAAAAGCCAGGATATTTGCTTTGTTCCCCTTAAATTCTTCCAGAATGCTGCTGTGAAAGTCAGTTTTATCTCCTGAAGCTCAGGCCATGAAATTCCCCAATTAAAATTCTTTCACTGCTTACCATCCCTTTAGTCGTGTTCAAGGTCCTTGTCTTCCCCATCAAGGCTGTACTTTCATTTCTGCTTAGTGTACTTCTTTTCTTGACTGCACATAAGACTCCCACCTAGGTGCTGCTTTCAAACCCTCCTTCTACTTTTATCTTTGTATTTTGTTCCTGCCTGCCTAACTTGGAACTGCAGCTGAAATTCTTCTCTGGCAGAGAAACCTACAGTGCCTGTGCGTCAGTCACTCCTCAGCCATGCTATTCACCCTTGCCTGCCCATTCCTCTGATGATAAGTGTTTTACAACCTCTTGCTTTGCCATTGTGGATACATGGGGGACTTTGAGAGCTGGAGCACAATACTCTGAAGCGTAATTTAAGAAGACAGACTCTGTGGTTGAGAGTGAAAATTTATCATATTCACTTTAGACTGAGTTTAGGGAAAGATCATAGCACAAAAAGGCTAGTGGATTACACAGAAACTGCTTTAACTTCCATCATCTATGCCATCCTCAGTGGTCCAGAGCACTGTGTGAAACCTTGAAGGAATGAGATTTCAAAGACCTGGGGATTTTATTCAGTTTTAACAGAAAATATTCATCACCCTCCCCAGCCCTAATCTTCATTAAAAAAACCCAACAAACACAAAACAGTTAAAAGAAGAAGAAAAGAAAGGAAAACAACACAAAACAAACAAACAAAAAAAAAAAAAGAAAAAGAAAGAAAAAAATAAAGAAATCTTCAATTAGAATAGTCATTTTGCTTCAGTAATATGTAGGTTGGTGGTGGTTTGCTGGAGACTTAGATCAGGATGTAGCTTGCACATGTTCCATATGTGGCATAATTTCAAAGAGAAACTATGCGAATTGAAGATGAAAATGAAAGTTTGTGTTTTAGATGTCTATCCTGTGCTTGCTATCTGCTGAAAATAAGGAGATGAATATGATGACATTGGAGAAAAAAACCCACCACCACAGTTTCATTTTCTGGCTTCTGCTGAATTTATATTGTTGTACTTGAAAGGTAATTTTGAGTTTTCAGGCCATGTCACATCCAGCTGATCCATCTGTATATACATATGGACATAGGACAAACGTGTACACATTAAAAGATTAGATTTCATCAGGTTAAAATAGCAGGTTTGATCTTAAGTGGAAATAAAATCTACCAATCGCCTTTAATGTAAAATCTCTGTCTGCTGTAACTTAAGAAATTTTTCCACTAAAATGTTTTGCTTGCTTGTTGCAAAGGTTTAGGAATTTGGAAAACATGTGTGAGGATATGGAATTCCTTATTAATTAGAAGAAATATGATCCAAGCAGTATTGCTGGAATCTGGAGAGATGATGTGAGTGATTGGAATGTTCAGGTTATAAACTGCAACTAGCTCAGCAAAGCTTGAGAGGATGAGGAAATGAATAAAAGTAATTAGTTTGTATATGTAACGAGATCATGTCTTGACTTAATACACAAGCTAGTTTCAAGCAATAATCTGTTCATATATATCTGCTTTGCTTTTCAGAAGGTTTAATTTCCCAGAATTAATCAAAATGCTAAGTAAAGGATTAAAAATTAAAATCAGAAAAATGCAAACAAAAAAATGTGCATAATTTAAAATGAATCTTTGTATACACAAAGCAAGTTACTTCCATGGCCAAGGAGAATAACATTGGTTTAAGTCTACCTTATTGTCAGAGACCAAGAAAAGGTAAGTTAAGGAGATCTATAGTTTGTCTATCTTAGTTCTGAATATATCTGAATGTATCTGAGTATATCAAGAAAAACAAATGAACAAAACAAGTAACATGATTGGGTAAATGTAACATTTAGTCTGAGAGCAATCCAAAGAAAAACAATTTAAAAGCTTCAATGCTATTAAATTGTTTGAGGATAAAGTATATGGATGTAATTATGTGCTAATACATTTTAATAGCAAATGGGTCATCAAACTTTGTTTAAATCCTTGATACCGGTTGATAAAGTTAGTTGTATAAATCTAATAATGTTAGACATTTATCAGCTGTTTGACAGCGTGACAAAATATTCTGATTTAAAAATTAATGCTATATAATATAATTGTAACATAATATATATGAAATAATGCATGAATGAAAATCACTTCTCAAAAAGGTAATTTCAAATAAGGAAAAATTCTTGAACTCCTTCCCAACGGAGTTTGCTAGGAAAATGCAATTGCTTTTTAATATCATTATCTGTGGCAACCATGAGAAAACAAGCACTCCTAAGGCAGGTGTTAATTATATCCTTTTCAGTTTGTGACTTCTGAACTGTGTAGAAGTTGCCCACTTGGACTGTCCTCACACTATAGGGATTGATAAAATTATATTTTTGTGTATGTTTCCTTCAGTTTTAACCAACATAAGAACTGTACTGCATAATGTCAGGCTAATATTTTTATTTCATGAAACTGAAGAGATACATGTGCATGAGATCATGAAGTTGAGTTCATGGATACTGTAGCACAAGCTGCAGAAGAATCCCCACTTTGGTGCCTGGAGCACCTCCTCCCCCTCCTTCACTGACTTTGGTGTTTGCAGAGTTGTTCCTACCACATATTTTCACTCCTCTCTCCACTGTTATTAGTTTGCCACAGTTTTTTTCCTTGTTCTTTGATACGTTATCAGAGAGGTGCTAGCACTGTTACTGATGGTCTCAGCCTTTCCCAGCTGTGGATCAGTCTTGGAGCTGGTTGGCATTGTCTCTATCTGACATAGAGGAGGCTTCTAGGATCTTCTCACAGAAGCCACCCCTGTTACTTCTTCCTGTTATCAAAGCCTTGCCAAGCACACCCAACACAGCAATATTGTGTAAGGAATTGAAAATTGCTTTCTAGGATAATGCTGTGCCAAAAAGCTAGCCTGTTCTTTAAGAATATAACTTAGGGAGTAGCAAAAAGCTTTTAACTCCGCATACAGACCAAGGGAGATTAGTACTGGATTTCTGGATAGATGTGATATCATAGTTCTTAAATGTGGTTGACAAATTGAAGAGGGTACAGCAAGCAAGTAAAAAAAACAAACCACAACTTTCAAGTCATTCAAGCTGGAGAAAATGTATGGTGAAACTTAAAAAATGTATTTTATTTGTCTTATCAAATACAAGATTGAAAGGTGTCTTGAATACAATATTTAAGCACCTTTTCAAAGAGCAACTACTGAATGCCAGAGAGCTCTTTGATCTACTTGAGGAAGGGGTACAAAAATCAGTAGCTAAAAAATTTCAAATGACTTGATATAAATATATTTTTAAAAATGAAGGCAATTAAGTACCAGAAAAATATTAGAAGTGAATTTATCTTTAAGTCTTTTTCTGTACAGACTTCTCAGTAGAGTCACAATGATACTATTTTTTTCAGACTTTGCTTTTTTCTGAAACACTTGTTATGTCCCTGTTGACTTCTATGTGGTAAGGTAGAAGTTGAGTTCCAGTACACGAAGATTTCTGAATACACTATCAGAAAAACATAAAATGTAAACCAAATTTAAGAAGATTAAGATATTGTTGGTTTGGTGTTATGAGAGTTGATTTTGCAGTCCTTTAAGAGTAAAAATCCTGTTGATACCATTGGAAATTTGCAGATGGTGGTTATTGGAGATGTCCATGAGAATGCATAGCTGTGACTGTAGCCATATCGTACAGGACAATGTTTTGGAGAGTCCTTTTCAATATCAGGTGTCTGAGAGGTTCTGTAGATAATATTGTGTTTATGTAGATGCGGTGGATTTTGGTTTAGCTAGCACTAATCTGAATTGAAATGTAAACTCTTACCAGGGCTGCTGGTCAGTGCAAACCTTGATTTAGTGGTTTATATTTTTCATACAGGAGGACAGAATAAGACCTGTTGTATCATTCTGCATTTAGAATGTCAAACATGAAGGTAGGGTGGATTGACCAATATTTCTAGAGAAATATATGAACTATGTCAGGTGAGAATAAAACTCATAGACTACCAGGTGCCTAAATCAAACACAACATCCTAATCCCCAGCATACATGAGTGGTATCATTTCTGGCCTAGCAGCAATTTTTCTTTTAGTAATTCTAAGAAGTTCATGATGATATCAAATGACAGAAAACCAGCTGGATTATAGATGGCCTTAAAACCAATTTTTGAAAGAAATAATAATCTGAAAGAAAACGAGAGGTAAATGGGAAAAAGAACAAATCACTTCAACAACAAGTTAACCTTTTGCATATTATTTGAAGGCATTCAAATGTAGTCCCAATAGTAAGGCTAAACAAATTTCTCAGAAATAGAGGAACAGGAATTTGGAATAGCTTTCTAGTAGTAGCACTGCAAAACAAACAAATCCCTAATTACTCTTAACATGGATTATTTTATGGATGTATTGTATGTGGCAATTATGTATTATAGCAAATATCTGAAATTGTTAGGCCAGGAAGCCCCTTCTAGTTCCATCTGTTTGTCCCATAAAGAAAAATATCAGGTAGAGGAGCACAGTATTATGTGTGACAGTGGCTTTATGCCTCAATTCACAACGATTAAAGAAGAAGAAAAAGAAGAAAAGTCTGTTTATCTGGCTTGTTCACAGACATTAAATTACCCTGATATATGAAGAGATGTCAGCTCAGTTGTTTTGCATAGGACAAACAACATGTTTGAAACAATCCTGGACAGAGCTCTTACCTGGATTGATTAATACTGAATTTCTTGGATTTCAAATAGTTCCAGAACTGCACATTCTGGTGCTTTTGTTTATAACACTGAATCATGCTAAGTTTTATGACCCTTTTCAAAGGAAGTTTCAATACTTATTTAATAGAACACTGCTTTGGAGAAACACTGCTTTTAATAGAACACTAGCTTTCGAGAAGAAATACTCCACACAAAAAATTTTACTGTGAATCTTTTAAAGTAAGATTTATACACTTCATAAAAATGTGTACACAGGGTAACATAACAGAGATTGTTTCTAATTGCTCATTGAAAGCAGCATGGCCCTATAACTATGGGCTTCAGGGCTCCAACTCTTGACTTTTTAATCACTTTCCTAAAGGTATCCATTTCTCATTGAAGGTGTGAGATAAATTTTAGCTGCTGAGTGTGAGAAGGGTGGTAATGGAAATCAGTAGTGTTAATTAAATTACAAGAATTAACATATCCAGTATTTCTTGCTCCTCTAAGCTTTTGCAACTGATAATGAGTGAAGAGTGTTTTATGATCTCCTCCTTCTCACAGAATAGTCTATATCCAAAATCTTTGCCAAGATGCAATTGAAATTTTGACTAATTGATCATTTGTTTTTATCTCCCCCATCTCTTTCAACAGGACCAGTAGCTTAGAAAATACAGACTGAAAAACAGATTAAAAACCCAACAAGCTCCTTTCTATTCATCTTAGTGGGATCACACTTGGACTATGTATCTTTGAGTACTAATAAAACATCATTCCCGTCTCCGGAACAACAGAGAATTGATGAAAATCTTGTTCAAAATGAGCAGAAAACAGATGTGTTCTGGAATTTTTTTGGTGGTTTTTTCTTGTTTGTTTGTGGGGTTTCTTGGTGTAGAGGTTGAGGTTTTGTTTGTTTGTTTCCTTGTCACTGCTTTCCTTGCTTAATAACGTATCAGCAACTGCAAAGATGGTTGTGTTTTGACAAAAAAGCTTTTTTTTTTTTTTTTTTCTAATACTCTAGAAGTAACAACGATTGACAATTACAGTGAATGTGTTCAGATTGAAATACTGATGAATAGGAAATTGATAGATAAGACAAGCCTATCATAATTAGCTATAGCAGACATATTTTTTTTACCTTATTTTGTCCTCAGTTCAGGAATACACTTAAGGCACCATTTAAGACTCATTGCTTCTGCGTTCTTTTCTGCCTGGACATATTGCACTGTTTCACTACTAAGGTACTTGGTGAAATTTTGTTCATATTTGTAACTAATCATTTTGCAAGTTATTTAAGGTAAAACAAACAAACAAAAAGAAATTGAAATTATAGGTCTTACTGATTTCTCTTCACACAGCGAACTCCATGTACTTTTTAGTTAGCATATGTTCCTCCATCTGCTTATGTTCAACTTTTCTTATTAAGGTTAATTATTGCTTTTCATCATGATTGACATTTTGATTTGTCCTTTTTTAATCAATGATCTACTTAAGGCAGCTTTTACATTTTAAAATAACATTTTAAAACTGAATCTTTTGTCAGTGATCATAGAGCAGGATTTAATATTGTATAGAACCGTAATTGTCTTTGGTAAATCTTAATTCTGATAAAATTTCTGTCCTCCACTGAAGTCTATTGACATGAAAATTGCAAGGACAATTTTCCCACTGAAGTTAGTGGAATAATGGGGAGAGGAGAGGATTGGAATAACAGGTGTAAAACCACCTTTCCTTACATAAGCTTTTGTAACCAAACGAGTAGTCCTTACTCCTTGATAAATTCCAGCACATATCAAGAAAAACAGCAGTTTTGGAGTAACTGTATGACCTGTTATTCGAAGAGATTGTATATATCTTTTTTAAAAAAAATGAAAAAATATATTAGTACGTGAAAATTTAGAGCTCTATTAAATCTAAAATCATATAAAAGTAACCTTCACTGTTTTAAAAAGTCTGTCTTCCTTCTCATGGTAAATTTTAAAAATAGCTATGGTTGATAAACCATATAGTAAAAAATAGATATTTTCAAAGATTGAGTAGGTCGTGTACAGTTTCAAACCAAATGAAACATTTTGTAGATACTACTCTGTTGGGATATGAAGAAGTACAGTCATTAGGTAAATATTTTTTCCTCTTGCTACTCCTGGCAAATTTCTATTCTTGAGAGCAATCAGTCTTCCAGAAATAAGCACTCATTGTCTCAACTGTTTTAGTACCAATGTGAAATGAAAATTAATACCAGAAACATAAAAGCACGATTGCAATTACATTTTATCCATCCTTTCTTCTTCTTTCTTAAAACTTTCTGAGGCTTTCACTTTTCAACAAAATCTTTTTTTAGCTCACCGTGAAGCACTCTTTTTCCATCTCATTCATAAATGTTATCTTCTGTGCTGTTCTTGCAACATAAATACAAGTATTTCAAACATTTACCCAAAGCTTGTCTTCTGACTTATGATTTATAATTTTTATGCAACAGTCAATTTTTTTTCCCAAACAATAATTTTGTTCCACTTGTGAAATCATCTATTTGACCTTCGGTAGCTTTTTCTTCATTCACTTGGGAACTGAATTATTTCCATCATTAGAAGATGTTTACTTGTATCATTCCCTGAAATGATGCTAAAGTGAATTCTATACAGTGGTATACTTACGTTGTAGGCTTTAAACTCTAAATGTTAAGAGGAGGCAAATAATCGTATGTTTTTATGTGAGTGCGAGTACTCAAAAGTGAACTTTCAAATTTCCAAAAAGAAGCCTTCTATCTGCTAGATGGAACTGGTGTGGCTGCCTGTAAATTTTTGTAACACCTGAACTAAATATACTTAACACATCCCAAATCCTTCAGTTAATAAAAAGACAGGAGAGAGAACCACCAGTTATGAAGGTGATTACATGTTATGCTTTTGTATGTAGGCTGTTTAGTTAAAGAAAACTGGTGGCTTAGGATGCCAAACAGAAGGGCTGGCGTTGAAGAAAACGGTTTACAAAAACAGTAAGTGGCCTTTTAAAGAAGTGGCCTCAAAAAGGTGGTGGGGGTGAATCTTTACTTTGCTCTGGCAGGTGGAAAAATCCTGCAAGTGACAAAAGATCCCAGAGATCCCAGAGATGCATGGAGACATTCAGGGAGGTACCCTGGCCAGTGATGCCCAAAAGTGGTAACTGTGAACAGAGGCATGACATGAACAGATATGACTTGCTGTCCAAATTTCCAGCCTAGCAATGACCTCCTTGCAGGGAAAATAATCTGAATCCTACTTATTGCAATGTTGTGGGCTAGTGAATAAGTGTCTGAGGTAATCAAGTAGTTTTAATCTCACTGGTTTTTAGATAACTCATGGTATCCAGCTCCAATACTTATCAACAACATCACTTACTCTATCTCTCTTGAGACAAGAGACTAAGAGCACAGTATATCCAAAATAGTGAGTAAACAGCCCATAAATCAGATCTCAACATGCAATTTCCATTAGATTTTCATCCATGCAGGTAGATGACCATTTCTTAAATGAATGAGAGAAAAGGGAATCTGTTTGTCTATCCCAAATATTTGGCATGTGACCTTTTTAAGCTGCTATTTAATCCATTTTTCTAAAGTGAATACCTCCTACATGATTAAATAGAAAGAGATAACTATCCATATATATTCCTAAAATTAAGCACCTAGTTAGGTAAAACCACACTCTGGATTTATTCCAAGACAACTGCTTTTGTCTACAGAATATTTGTAGATATACGGTACATACAAAATACTGATTCACTGATTGTCTAAAGCTGAGGAGCCGTTTTGACTGAATACTGTCCTCAGTGACAAATTACAATTTAAATGGCCACATGATGTTTGAAAAAGGGCATAATAAAACATTTTTCCTGAGACCTGAAACTTCTCAGTAGGGAAAAAAACCCCAAACAACCAGTTAGAGTCACAGCCATCTGTAGAAACATCAATTTCACCATGATAAATTGGTCAAAAACTTTTGACTAAAAAAGTAGAACAGTAGGTATGAAGTAGTAGTTAGCTTCCTGCTTTACTGAAATGCTTTTATTTTCTATAGTGTTCCTATTTTTTTTATGACATTATGTTCCTTATAGATGTCTAGATGAATCAAAAAAATTGCAATTTAGTGAATGAAGGGTCTCCTTTAGTTACATGGTGCTGTATTTTATCCTTAATGCAGGGACTGTTCCCACAGCATTCAAATAATGTGTGAAGTATTAACTTTCTTCTACTGACAATTAAGAATCAGTATCAAAGTCAAGTTCTTCCCATCAGCTCCTTCACCCTTCAGCTTCTGTTTCTTAGCACCAGTGTTGTAACATGAACATATCCTACAAAGTACCTTAGTGGTGAACTTGCCTTTTATTGGCTTTGTGTTTGCTCATCTCTCTTCTTTCCCAAGTTCACAATATTTATTTTTTGTTGTATGCTGTGTTGATATAGGAAATGATTTCTGACCTCAATAACACAAAATTCATTAAAAAAAGAAACAAAACAGCAGTGCAGGTTTATTGCTATTTATTGCCTCTACTGTAGAAACTAGAGAGACAGCTGTGACAAGGAATCCCCTTTATAAGGCAATGTGCCCAATATATCTGCAATCTGGGTATGACATTTAATTGTATTTTGGAAATTGCCAAAACTAGATTATAAAAAGCAAAGGTGGATAAAATAAAGGCTTAAAAAAAAAAAAAAAAATCATTACAAAACTTCATAACAATAACCTGCATTTTACAGAGGGGACACTGAGGCATAGGAAGTATAAGCACAGTAAACGGAAGGACATAGATCATTCACACACATGCACACACACACACGAAAACCATATTTACAACATGGCTGTTTATGCCTTAGCAGTATGATCATGGAAGACAGGAAAGATGGTTGTTCCGTCAGTGTAGGTCTCTGTTGGGTTAATGAGCACTCTTAAAAACTTCTATTTGTTTATATCTGTAAACTGATATCTTGGCTATTAGGATTATTCATTGTGTAAGGACACTTTTAGTCATAAAGAAAAACAGACAAAAAAACATTAAAAATAATAGATATGAAGAATGAAAACTGACAGAAAAATACTGTATCAAAAATCTACCAAAAAAATAGAACGTTTTATTTTAGATTTTTGTTTTAATTATATGAAAGGAAGAAAAATAAATTTATGAGGGGGAATATACATCCAAGTGAAGCTTGATAGGATGTGGGATTTTTGACAAAAGTTTTTTGACTGACATTCTCAATCAATTGAAACATTTCCATTGAGAATACTGGTTACAGAGAAGAAGTGATGCCTAAGGATTTTATTTTTTTTTTAAATGAGAGAAAGAGGAAGCTAGAGCAGAACATATGTATCTGTCCCAAAGATATAATTTTTTCAGGGGATATATTTCAAACCTTGCAGTGATTATATTTTTATGTAATATCTTTGTGAAATAAAGTAGGGAAACTGAAAGGCATTTATTTCTCTCTGTTGCTCCCTCTAGCAGCCTTCTGGTCAGGGTCCTCATCCAGCATGGGAGAAGTGCAGAATGAATGAATGTACAAATTTGAGTCTTTCCTGTCTCAAATGAAAAATTAATCAGTTTTGAGCTGTGAAGGACATGTTATGGATTTAGATGGGGAGAATGAAAGAAAGTCTCTGCTTCTGTATATGGAAAGAGTTTTATAATGTTTGAGCATTGAAAACAGGTATACAGAACTTTAAGGAACAGTGATGAAAGCATTTTAATGATTATATTTTGCTCATACAAATTTGACTTGAAGTAATTATATTTTCTAGTTTTATATGGCACTTTATACACTTATTTTCTAGTAACTGAAAAAGCAGCTCTTTCTTCCTCAAAAATAATCAAACAAATAAACCCAAAACCAAACAAAAAAAGTCACACAAAATTCAAAGCCAAATCACACCAAACCTAAGCATTTATGAACTTTAGGAAAAGATTTGACTGAGTTTTCCTATGTATGCTGAAGTCAGCTCTAAAAGACTGTTGTTTTTTTACTTTTTCTTTGATTAGCTGATTGAAGGATATGGAGTCACCCACCAATACACCCCTAAAACACAAGAAAAGCAGAAATTCAGTGAAGGACATTAGAAAAATAATCTTGCTTTCAGTATTTTTAAGAATCTGTTAATCTCTTCCTCTCACTTTTACCACCTACTGACAGTTGGAGGTTGTAAACTGTGGTTTAGCCCCAACCTCTAAAATATCATCTGGGAATGATTAAACTAGAGCAGTCCATCTCTTGCTACTGAGACTGGCAAAGGCATATTTGAAAAAAGCAAACAGGAGAAAAGCAAGCATCAGACCTGCAACAATGCTGACAGCATACTGCAACTCTGATAGGCAGCCTGTACAGAGGGGAGAGTACAAAGACAGTTACAAATAGCAAGATGTACATATATGAATACCAATAAAATTACCCCTCTGCTCTATCATCTTGTTAAGGTGCTGTTTTTCAAATAACTGTTGTAGAAGCAGCTTTATAATTGCTTTCGCTTTAAATACCTAAATTAAATATACATATATAAAGTAAGGAACATTTGTCTTACACTTTTTTTTTTTTTTTTTTCCCAGAAGCATGGCACTTTTTGAAGTGGCATTGCTGATTTATAAGCAATATGACTGATTTTAAGTCATATCTGTGATTTATAAGTCAGTACTTCGTATACTCTGGGTATTAAGATGAAATCCAGTTTATTTGTTAAAAAAGACTGATTTACTAGGCAGATTTATTAATCAGGGCTTGGAAATTTAAATGAAAGTCTGGTTGAAAGTCTTATATTTATAAATTGGGTGCTTAAATCAAATTCCAATTTATACATAATGGGATTAGTTCAAGAGATGTACAAATAGTAATATATCCAAGCCCACTTCTACCTGAAGATAACAACAATCCTGCTTTCACAATTAATTTGGTTATTCACATTGATGAAAAAATCCTATCATTATTCAGATGGATACTATTTGGAAAGTATTCCATATCAAAGAACCAGGCAAAAAGAAATACTGATTTTCAGGCAGGAAATGAATGGTCTAATCTGAAATATTGCAAAGACTTTGAACTCTGCTTTTTTTGAGTTTTCAAATTGCTGAGTCCATGCCCCACTGGGACTATTACTATCACTCTCACAAGAGAGACAGCTTCCATTTGCTGTCATTTGTCCCTTTCATATTCTGAAAAAAAACAACTAAACAAAAATAACCAGAGGTGAAATTAAATTCTCGTTTCCCAACTTCCATGCCTAATAATTATTCACCTTTTTTTTCAACAAAGTTTTTTAAATTCGTATTTCTTTCATGCCCAGAAATGCTAAGCCTCTGGAAGGAAATACATACCAAGTGCTTGAAAAGTGCAAACAGCAGTGACCAAGATGGTGTATATTTGAACATTTTACTTTTTTTTTTAGTCAAACTCATCTATCTGAAGCAAATTAATAAAATTCCAGAAATAGTTTTCTGCCTCAATATGCATAGCCATGGCTTGAAGTGTAAGGTTTAGATAAGCTGAAAGCAGTATGGCTGAAAGGTACATTTTCTAATCAACTTCTTGAGTAATCTTTGACTCCAGACAGCAATATATGTAATCAATATATGAAACCTACTATATCAATTTGTCCAATACACTAGAAGCTGGTCTTTTAATTCTTTAGCAGTATCTTGTTATGTTAACCTTAACCTGCTACTTCTTGTAAGTTCCCTAATTCTGAAGTCATGTTGCCTTCAAGTAAAAAAAAAAAATAAATCCATCCTTGAGTCTGACAGAGGAAGCCTTGAGATGTTTCCATGAGCTTGTTCCTATATACTCTGCATACATAGTTTCTTTCTGAATTTATGACATGGTTCATAAAACTTTGTTGGACTACTTATATCCATGGGACTAAACAGAAATCTATAATCAGTGTGAAGGCTGTGTATCATATATCAAAATCAGAGATAAAAACTTCTTAAAATATGTGGAACCAGGCTTCTTTTCATTTTCCTTTGTAGACAGACTTGATACACAGAAGGATAAAATGCCTTCTGTTGTGATGCTTCCCTCAGATACTTTGTACCTTGTGCCAGAGAAGAAAATATGAGTAGGTAATGTCCTAGGGACTGATTGACTGAAGATAGTTTAAGTGGCATAGCAGAATCCTTCTTAACCCACCCTCTCTCAAGACACGCTTCAACAGAGCATGTTTTCTTTTTGTGTTTGTCCAGGTTCTTTCTCCTTTCTCTACAGAAATCCTGACACATCTGTTCGAAAGCCCCATCTCAAGCTGAGAGGGAGGTAGTGATGGATTGCAGAATCCTGTTCCACATTCTGTTAATTTTGGCATTGCCTTCCTCTTCATATTCAAAGTACAGTAACTGCAGGTTGCTTTTGTTCCACCATTTCGTCCTTTTGTAGTATAAACCAAAACTGGACAACTTTGGTTTGACTTGAACTAGCAGTAAGGCCCTTAAATCACTCTTTTTTGGAGATGAGCTGTTGCAGTGTACTGTAGTCTAAGTAGGAGATAACAGAAGGGCACAGAGGTGAACACAGCCTCTTTGGAAGTTCAGAATTTGGTTGGCAAGTACACTCTGGACACTTAGGGCAAAATTCAGTCAGACTTGTTTTGTGAAACTTGTTAGGAATTTTTTCAGGAACACTTTCCTCTGACACCTTGTCACAGTTTAGGGTCAGGGCGGACCCTTAGACCTATAACAGACGCTCTCTGTTAACCCCCCTCCCTCCCCAAAGGGAAAGAGAGAAGGAATAAGGGAGAG
>WTSP01022529.1:9186-26718 GCA_025331215.1 Actenoides lindsayi | reverse complement strand
GGTGCTCCACTCCCTTAATGATCTTGGTGGCCCTGTGCTGGACCCTCTCCAGTAGCTCCATGTCCTTCTTGAACTGGGGTGCCCAGAACTGGACGCAGTATTCCACGTGGGGCTTCACCAGCGCAGAGTAGAGAGGGAGGAGAACCTCCCTCGACCTGCTGACCACACTCTTCTTAATGCAATTGACCTCTGTCTACACTGTAAATCTATACTGACTAGTTCAGATTTTCTCAGACATACGGTTTTATGTTTCCTATTCCTTTCATCCAAACTGAACAAACTTGGCTTGCCTTTTCTGCTGTCTATCTCCAGTCATGGGCATGACCCAATGTGACACATTTTTGTATTGTGGCAAAATCAGGATCTGGATAACTCTAGTCTTTTTCTTTTTTCTTTTTGCTTTCCCCAAAATTTGTGTACAAATCATATTATTTTCCTCAAAACTGGATGCATTAAAACCCATAACTTGATATCTCTGTTAAATTATCCCACTTTTGGGGTATTCACATGAAGTTGAAGTCTAGATCTTAACAACTAAACCTAGGAGATGGTTTGAGAAGACACTGCATAGTCTTCTAGTTTTCATCACTAATGTGATCCCTATGAGTAAAAAATCAAGTAGAGGAGGCAGGAGACCTTCATGGATGAGAAAGGAGTTTCTGGAAAAACTCAAATGGAAGAAGAAAATTTACATTATATGGAAAAGGGGACTGGCCACTGTTTCCCAATATAGGAACTCTGTCAGAGTATACAGAGGTGCAACAAGGAAGGCTGAGGCACTCTTGGAATTAAGTCTGACAAATAATGTAAAAGAGAATAAGAAGGGCTTCTTCAAGTGCATCAGTAGCCAAAGGAAGTCTAGGGAAAATTGTGGACCACTGCCGAATGAGTTGGGTGCCCTGGTGATGGAGGATACCGAGAAGGTGGAGTTACTGAGTGCCACCTTTGTTTCACTGTTTACTGCTAAGACTGTCCCTGGAGATGAGAGAGAAAGTCTGGAGGAAGGAAGACTCTCCCTTGGTCGATGAGGATTGAATTAGAGGTTATTTAAGCAAGCTGGACATTCACAAATCCGTGGGCCCTGATGGGATCTACCCATGATTGCTGAGGGAGCTGGCTGATGTTAATGCTAAGTCACTATCATCTTTGAAATGTCATGGAGAATGGGAGACATGTCTGAGGACTGAAAGAAAGCCAGTGTCACTCAAGTCTTCAAAAAGGGCAGAAGGATGATCCAGAAAATGACAGGACAGTCAGCTTCACTTCCTTCCCTGCAAAAGTGATGAAACAGTTCATTCTGGAGGTCATATCTAGGCACACGGAGGAAAAGAAGGTTATCAATAGTAGTCAGCATGGATTCCCCAAGGGTAAATCATGTTTGACCAATCTCATAGTCTTCTATGATGATGTGACTAGCTGGGTAGATGAGGGAAGAGCAGTGGATGTTGTCTACCTTGACTTCAGTAAGGTTTTTGATACTGTCTCCCATAACATCCTTATAGGGAAGCTCAGAAGTGTGAAATAGATGAGTGGACAGTGAGGTGGATTGACAACTGGATGAATGACAGAGTTCAGAGAGTTGTGATGATCATCAGCAGAGTCTAGCTGGAGGCCTGTAGCTAGTGGAGATGCCCAGGGGTCAGTCCTGGGTACAGTCTTGTTCAACATATTCATCAATGACCTGTATGAAGGGTTGGAATGTACACTCAGGAAGTCTGCTGATGATATGAAACTGGGAGGAGTGGCTGACACACCAGAGTGCTTTGCTGCCATTCAACAAGACCTGGATAGGCTGGAGAGTTGGGTCGAGGGGAACCTGATGATTTCAACAAGGGTAAATGTAGATTCCTTCACCTGGGGAGGAATAACATCATGCATGGGTACAGGTTAGGGGTTGACCTGCTGGTAAGCAGCTGGGTGGAGAAGGACCTGAGAGAGCTGGTGTATTTTTATATGGTTAACCATGAGTCAGTAATGTGCCCTTATGGCCAAGAAGGCCAATGGTAATCTGTGGTGCATTAAGAAGGTGTGACCAGCAGGCCATACTTCTTGTTTCACACTCCTTTTCAATGACCAATTATCTGAAGTCAATATGAGCTCTTGGTATTGCCATTGGTTTTACTAGAAACTACTCTTTACAGCCAAGTGTAGTACAGGTATGCACATAAACAACCAAAGAAACATGTAGAAAAATGCACTACTGCTTGTTTACTTTCAAAAGCACACATATAATTTGAACCCTCCTTTATTGTTAAGTTTTGTTAGCAGGAGGAGCTACAGGGGTGGCTTCTGTGAGAAGCTCCTAGAAGGTCCTCCTGTATTTGATAAAGACAATGACAGCCATCTCCAAGATGCTGGGCAATGCTGAACAGATCAGTGATGGTGGTAACACCTCTCTGATAACATATTCAAGAAGAGGAAAAACCTGAGGCAGAAAAACAACAGTGGAGAGAGTAGTGAGAATATGTGAGAGGAACAACTCTGCAAACACCGAAGTCAGTGAAGAAGGAAGGGGAAGTGTTCCAGGCACCAGAGTAGGATTCCCTGGCAATTCATGGTGAAGACCATGGCAAGGCAGGTTATCCCCCTACAGCCTATGGAGATTGGCAGTGAACCAGATATTCACCTACAGCCTGTGAAGGACCCCACACTGGAGTGGGTGGATGTCTGAAGGAGGCCGTGATCCCTTGGAAAGCCTATGTTGGAGCAGGCTCTTGGCAGGACCTGTGGATCCATGGAGAGGGGCACTCATGTGAGAGCAGGTTTGCTGGCGGGACTTGTGACTCCATCGGGGACCTGCATGGAGCAGTCTGTGAAAAGAACCCATGCTGGAGGTTCATGAGGAACTGTAGCCCATGGGAAGAACTTACTTTGGAGAAGTTCATGGAGGACTGTCTCCCGTGGGAGAAAGCCCATGCTGAAGCAGAAGAGTGTGAGAAATTCTCCCTCTGAGGAAGAAGAAACAACATATGATGAACCCATTCCTAGTCCCTCTATTCTGCTTGGGGGAGGAAGTAGAAAATTTGGGAGTAAAGTTAATCCCAGGAAGAAGGGAAAGGTGGGGGAAAGTGGTTTAGGATTTAGTTTTTATTTCTCATTATTGTACTCTGATTTGATTGTTAATTAAATCAAATTAATTTCCCTGAATTGAGTCTCTTGTCCATGACAGTAATTGATGAGTGATATCTTCCTGTCCTTGTCTTGACCCACAAGCCTTTCATGATATTTCCTCTCTCCTGTCCAGCTGAGGAGAGTCAGTGATAGAATAGCTTTGGTGGCTACCGGCATCCAACAAGAGTTAACCCTTCACACCCCCACTTTTAGAATTGGCATGGAATATTTACATTCACCATTAAATCTCCTCTTTTATCTGGTAAGAGTTCAAGTGACTTTAAAGAAAACTCTGTAGTCTTCTTGAAAAAGTTAGCTTGTTTTTGACAGTACATCACCAAAGTTACTGGTGTGTCCATGCAGACAGTAGAATGGGAAGGATATCATTAGAGCAGACAATATTTCTTATATTTCATCACGTTATGTCCTATGAATAAACCCATTGAAAGATAGAATGTTAATATAATATTATATGTAAGACATACACAAACGCCTTCAAGAAAAATCTTCAGATGTATCAGGCACTTTACTCTTTCTGTTTGTATTTGTATACATGCTATGTTTTCAGTGCCTGGACACTTGAGGGTATACAACATCCATTACTTAACTAACACTAGTCAATAGTAATGAATATACTAATATAAAGCAGCTTGACCCACAATAAATCAATCTGATTGGCAAATACATTTAAATTATGATTTTATTTATATTAATTATGAAATAGTCACAAAATTTAAATAAAATAAGATTTAGAAAATAAATATTTATTTGCACCACTTCTTTACTTTGTAGCTACAGAAATTCTTCCAATTATTCTCTGAGAGTGCTTGAAAAGTTGGGACATGAATAAGACGCAGAAATTGAGCAGAAAGTAATATTCATTTCTTCTGTAAGAAAACTATTGTTCGTGGTTAACAGGCAGTCCCAAACTATAAAAACAAATCCCTAAAGCTATTGGAGACAATTCTATCCTTGCTATATATTCAGATCATGCTGTACCTTAGGCATTCTTCCTATAAATTTCTGTCATAAGACATGAGGAAAAAGTGTTAAAACAATGTTATACGAATAACAAAATATGAAATCACGTAGAGAAAGACAAAAACCTTTCAATATACTCCAGTCAGGAAAAGACAAAACTAAAACAAGCAGTGTTATCTGTGAATACATTTAGACTGGAAAACAGAAAAACTTTTGCTATCCAAATAGTGACATTTTAGAACAAGACAGGTGAGAAATCATAACCTTATTATTGAGGTTGTGAAGTTTATGGAAGTTGTTATATGATATGTAATATCTGCAGGAGACAGGAATAGAAACTAATACTCAAGAATTTTATTATACTCAAATATTCCTATATTCCTAAATGAGGTTACCAAACTAAAAGCAGGTCTCCTGTTAGTACAGGACCTGAATTTCATGAGAGACACTTTAGATATCCTCCACCAGGAGGCTGCTGTTTTCATTTGTCCCCTCAGCTCTAGGGGTCTGTCCTCTCTGTTTCTGTTGTGTGGAAAGTCACAGTAAATTCCAGTCTTGTGACACAGTGTTAATCTGAGAGTTGTAGATGATTATAAACTTTGATGCACTAACAGCAGTAACTGCTTTTCTAAGGACTAGGTTGGCTGTAGCCACTAATGAACACAATAGGAAACAGTTCTATATTTTGAGGTACTAAATTCATTATAGACACTGCTATAATCTATTATTCAGATAGCAATAGCATTTACTCTGTGTCCAATATAAAAATGAATCAGCTTAATTTAAATAACGTTATTCTGAAGAGTGAACATTATGATGAACTTTATTGGCTCCATCAATTACTGAGAAAAACTGTGGTCCAGTTTCTCACTGTGTCATTGGTATTAAGGAAAGAATGGTCTCCATATTCTATTCTTAGGTCTACCAAGTTGATGGGAAAATCAATTCTGTTTTTTACCTTAGGTTTTATTATTATTGTTATTTTCTAGATTTTCTTCTCTTTACTTCAGTAAAACCAAACTTTACAGAATCTTGTAATAACAGATGTGAGTTAGGAGGCTAAATTAATGTAATTTTATATTTCTCCATTAAAGAGGGTGTATAAATGGAAATTATTAAATATTACATCACACTTGAAAGGCAGCCACTTATTTCTTCTAAAAGTATACTGATATTCTGTATTACACCTGAGGACTTAAAATGACTCTGCCAAGCATTGAAACATATGCAAAAGTAACTGCTCAGTGCTTGGAACTGATTTGAAAAATCTGGTAGATTTTAAGATTAAATGCTTTATCAGACACAGACAGCACCACAAAGCAAATTGAGTGGACTCACCTGTGCCCTAGTAGTAATAAAAAAGAAAGAAGCCACTGTAGCTGTTCCCAGAAAAATAAACATGATAAACATATATCCTTTATGAAGTTTCTCATTTGGAACTGTAGGTGTTCATATGAATATGCATTTGCAAGCAAATGTGCACCAAATTCACTGAAATATCCTCTTTTCCTCTGTTAGGGAAGGCACATATATCAAATAACATTTCACTCCTTCTTCAGAGACCGCAGTTTGAAGCAAAGTTGTAAAGAAATAACCCAAACCCCACTTTGTTATGCAGAAAGACACTAGAATTGAACATTTTTTTCTCTAAATAAGCATGCTAAAAAATACACTTTTACAAAAAGTGATAACTTCAGAAATCACAGAATCATATAATAGTTTGGGTTGAAAGAGACCTTTAAAAGTCATCTAATCCAATCCCCTTTCCGTGAACAGGGACATCTTTTGATCAGGTTGCTTAGAGCCCCACCCGACCTGATCTTAAATGCTTCCAGGGGTGGGGTATCTACCACCTCACCAGGCAACCTGTACTAGTGTTTCACCACCTTCATTGTAAAAGATTTTCTTCCGTATTTCTAGTCTAAATCTACCCTGTTTAGTTTGAAAACCTTCATCCCTTGTCCTGGTGTAACAGCCTTAACTGAAAAGACTGCCGCCATCTTTCTTGTAAGTCTCCTTTAAATAGAAGGACCCAATATGGTCTCCCCAGAGTTTTCTTTTCTCCAGGCTGAACAACCCTAATTCTCTCAGCCTTTCTAAGGTGTTCCAGCCCTCTGAACATTTTTGTTGCCTGCCTCTGGACCCACTCCAACAGGTCCATGTATTTCCTGTGCTAACGACTCATGAGCTGGACAGTGTTCCAGGTTGAGTCTCACCAGAGTGGAGCATCTGAAGTAGAATCACCTCCCTCAAACTTCTGGCCACACTTTTGTTGCAGCATAGGATGCTATTTGCCTTCTGGTCTACAATAACACATTACTGGCTCATATTTGGTTTTTCATCTATCAGCAACCCCAAGTCCTTCTGTGTGGAGCTGTTCTCAATTCTCTCATTACACAGCATGTATTTATACCAGGGATTGCCCTGACTCCAGTGCAAGACCTTGCCCTTGGCCTTGTTGAACCTCATGAGTTTCACATAGGCCTACTTGCCAAGCTTGTCCAAGTACCTCTAAGATGGCATCCTGTCTCTCAGGTATGTCAACCTCACCACTCAACTTTCTGTCATCTGCAAATTTGCTGAGTGTGCACTCTATCCCACTGCTATGTCCTTGGTGAAGATATTAAACAGTACTGGTCCCAGTACTGACCTGTGAGGGATACCATTTGTCACTGATCTCCATCTGGATACTGAGCTATTGACCACTACCTTCCAGGTGTGACCATCCAACCAATTCCTTACCCACCAAATAGTCCATCCATCAAATCCATATCTCTCCAATTTAAAGAGAAGAATGTTGGGGGAACCGTGTCAAAGGCCTTACAGAAGTCCAAAAAGCATGACATCCATTCCTCTTCCCTTGACCACTGATGTAGTTACTCCATCACAGAAGGCCACTAGATTGGCCAGGCAGGACTTGCCATTGCTGAAGCCATGCTGGCTGTCTCAAATTGTGCTGTCTGTCAGTAATCATGCATCTAGTCAGGTCCCGTAGACTTAGATATGTTCAGGTTCCTCAGGTGGTCATGAACCTGATCTTCTCTTACAGTAGGAAGCACTTTGCACACATACCCCCCCTCCCCAGTCCCTACCTTGTGGTCTATCCATTTGAGGGGTGTGTGAAAAGAGATTGATGGTGAAGACTGAGGCAAAAAAAATTGTTGTGTACTTCAGCTTTCTCCTCATCTATTGTTACTAGCTTGCCAGTCTTGCTCATTGTGGCAGCTCACTTTTTTAACCTTCCTTTTCTGGTTTTCGTACTTGTAGAAGACCTTCTTGTTATTCTTTGCATCCCTTGCAAAGTTCTGCAGCCATGCCTTGTCCTCCCTGATCCCATCCCTACACATTTAGGCAGTGTCCCTGAACTCTTTCCAGGATACCTGTCCTTGCTTCCACTGCCTGCACATTTCCTTCTTGCTCTTTAGTTTGACCAGCAGGTCTTAACTCAGTCATGCTGGTCTCTTGTACTTCCTTGCCTGATTTCTTACATCTGGGGATCGAGAGCTTTTGTACTCTGTAGGTGGTTGATGTCTCCAGAAGGATGAGAACTTGTGAGCACAAGGCCTCCTACAGCTAAAATAAGAAGGCTTCTGCAATAGTCTCCCTTTGACCAGGCGGCCCGTAGTAGATACCAACCATAAGGTTCCCTTTGTTGTTGCAGTCTCTAATTTTTACCTGTAAGCTTTTGATCTGCTCACGGCTCTTCAAGGATAGCTCTTTACACTCTATTAATTTCTTAATGTAGAAGATAACACCTCTGTCCCTCCTTCCTTGCCTGTCCCTTCTGAACAACATGTAGCCATACATTGCTGCACTCCAGCCATGGTATTTGTGCCACCAATGTCCAGTAATGGCAACTAGGTCATAACTTTCTATTAGCACAGTGTCTTCCAGCTCCTGTTTGCTGACCACACTGTGTGCATTACTGTAGAGGCACTTCAGACAGGCTGTTGGCCGTGTCACACTCCTTAATTTCTTTGAAGTATTTCATTGATATTTTCCTGTTGGCTCCTATTATCTCAGGAGTCCCCGGCTCATTTCTGTAAGATTTCAAGTGTGCTCCAGTGTCCTCAGCACATCTCAGAGAAACAGTCTGAGTGCCCTCGCTAGCATCCCATCCCTCTAATCTTGGCATGCCACCTCACAGTTTGCCACAGGTAAGCCTGATATTATCCCCCTCTTCCAAGTCTAGTTTAGTGCTCTGTCAATGAGCCTCACTAAGTCATGAGCAAAGACTATCTTCCTCCTTTGAGAAAGGTGAATCTCACCTGATTCCAGCATGCCTGGTGCCATGTAGGCCATCCCATTACTGGAAACCCCAAAACTGAAGTGGTGACACCAGCCATGGACCCAAGTATTAATAAACTGGGTGCATCTGTTTCTTCCAATGTTGCTGCCCACAACTGGCAGGAAAGAGGCAAAAATAACCTGTGCTCCACATTCACTTACCAATGAACCCAAGGCCCTGAAGTCTTTTTTTATTGATGCTGGACTATGTGTTGCAGCTTCATCACAACCCACATGGAAAAGTAGTAATAGGTAATAGTTTGAGGCTGTACCAGACTAGGAAGTTTCATAGCAGTGTCCTTAACCAGGGCTCCAGGGGTGCAGCAGGTTACCCTAAGAGGAGGGAAGTATGTCCAGCATATTGGACCTTCTTTTCCTCTCAGAAGGGAGTTGCCTAACAACTGTAATCCATCTTTTCTTCCTCTTGGAGGTGGTTGTGATGCAAGGGGTGGGCCTTTCTGACCCTGGCAACAGATCTGATGTAGATGGACCATCATCCACATTATCCATTAGCTGGCTTTCCACATCCAGAGCCTCATAACTGTTGTACACAAGCACCTGGGAAGGTAAGGTGGACAAAGAGGAGGTTTGTTTGCAGCCCCAGTGTGCCTCCATTCACTCCTGCCCTTTAAGTTGATGCCTTCAGCCTGGTGGAGGGAAAATACAGGATCCCCTTGACCTTGCTTTTGGTGGGTGCTCCTATTTCTGTCTCAGGGAGCAGAGATTGGCTCCAACAGTCTGTCTTTTTCTCAGACTTTCTGATGCTCCTTAATCACTCAATGACTGTTCTCACTATTGCTATCTGTTACCAGTTTAAGGCACTGCACACTCAGAAGCCTGAGACCTGGATGGCTGCATGCCTCCATGACACCTCTGTCTGGGAAGCCACATGCATTCTGGTGAATGCAGAGGACAGAGCTTTCTGCCTTGTGGATACCATAGCTATGCTCATTCTGGGAGGATGATGGCCACTAACTGAACTCACCTTTTGAGCTGTTAGGGTGACTACATCCTTCCTGCATGACCTTCCATGTGAACTGCTATGCAAGCTGTCACATGACACCCTGGCTGACACATCAAGCACTGTGGTCGTTGTGCTCCCCAGGCTGCTTTTTATAGGTGGGGGGGTGGGGGTGGTTACAGTTGCCCTTGCAACTCCTCAGCCTCCTCAGCATCTCCTGCAAGAACTGCCAGCTCCTGGTGGGTGTCTATGCTGCCCTGGCCTTTCCCTGCCTCGAGAAAAACATGTGCACTGAGATTCGCTGCTCTGCTGTGGGCTGGGCTGGCTCTGGAGCAGCTCCCCCCAGCGACTGACAATTTATCTCTCAGTTTCTGTCTGCAATTTACATTACATCGCATAGTTAAGAAAAGCAAATATGCTGTGCTTGTTCTGTTTCACACTGTTCAAAGTAGTCTCATTACCACCTGCTTGCCCTTTTTTAAAATCACAGAATGGTTGAGATTGGAGAACATCTAGTCTGACCATCTGCTCAAAGCAGGGTAAACTACAACACGTTGTGGAAGACCATGTTCAGTTGAGCGTAGGATATCTTTAAGAATGGAGACTCCACACCTGCTCTTAGGAATCTGTTCCAGTGTTTAAACACCCCACAGTTTTTATATATATATATATATATATATATAATGTTTAAATGGAACTTCCTGTATTTCGGTTTCTGTCAATTGCCTCTTGTCCTATCACTGGGTGCCACCTGTTCCCTCCCAGCCTCACGGGGGTCTTATCCATGTATATAAGTTAAAGCCTTTCCTTCTCAAGGCTGAACAGTTCCATCTGTCCCAGCCTCCACTCTGTAGTCACCTTCATGGCCCTTTACTGTGCTTGCTTCAATATGTACATGTCTCTTTTGTACTGCAGACCCTGGCACTGGACCCAGCATTCCAGTACAGAGGAGAAAGGGAGGACCACCTTACCTGACCTGCTGGCAATAACATTCCTAATGCAACCTAGATTGTTGTGGGCCACCTTTGCTGGAGGTGTATATTGCTGGGTCACGGTCAGCTTGTCTCCCAGGATCCCCAGCCTTTTCTCTACAAAGCTGCTTTCCAGCTAGTCAGCTCCCAGCCTTGTGCTATGTTACTCCTCCAGATGTGCAGACTTAGCATTTCCTGTTATTGTATCTCATGAGGTTCTTGTTAACCCATTTTGTTAACATGTTGAGGTCTCTCTGAAAGGCAGAAAAGCTCTGGTGTATCAACCACTGCTCCCAATTTTATCACCTCTGCAAACTTGCTGAGAGTGCATTTGGTCCCATCATCCATGTCATTAATGAATATGTTAAACAGTGATGATCCCAGTATGAATGTCTGGGGTATACCCCAGGTGACTAGCCTCCAACTGGACTTCTAACCACAGATCACAACCATTTCAGTTGTACTTGATCCTCTACTACCTTTCACAAAGTCCTTCTGTCATTTGTTCAAAGTTTGGAATCAGCTGTTGAGAAGACTCCACATGGACACCTAAATGTCATCGTTATTAAAGTAATTATCAATGATAACATGATCACATTTAATAAAGATGTTCTATATAAAATACATTGGTAAAATGATGGTAAATTATCTATAGAAAGATTAAATACAAGGTGACTTTTGGAAAAAGCAAAGCAGTATCTTTTAATATCCAGACGTACCAGAGACTACCAGAGATTATACAAGCTAATCACAGCATGAGTTTCAGTGTCTGTATCAGTGATTTCAGAAAATTACGCTTACCTTTTACTTGTTAGGCACAGATCTCACAAGAAATCATTCATTTGTAACTGTAAAGTGATTTGACATTCATGAAGTAGAATCTTCAAGTGATTAAGAAGAAAATACTTGGGCATGGGTGTAGTCAAATAGTGCAGTATATAGAAGCAGCTCTTCCCTCATTTTGCAGAACCTTACATTCTGCCAAGTGGTTTAAATCTCCATTTAGAAAATGTAGTTCTCACACTGTCTCATTTCTAACCAGTGCTGCTTTATGTGTTCACCCAACTGACTTGGGAGTACAACATGGAAATGTCACTGCAGAACATTTCTGTGTTTTGGTCTGGTAGAAATCAACTGTAAGTGGCACTGTGTCAATTGAAGGTAGAAGACAAAGGGATTGGAGTTTTTCCTGTGTTTAGAGGGATGATGTACTCTGAATTAGATTAGGACCATGAGTTTAGTATAACAGCAATTGACATGTAGAAGTTTAAGAAAGATGTGGATGGTACTGCAATGAGAACCGTCAGAAGCCAGATATCAAAGTGAAAAGTTCATCATTCACATCTGCATAGCTCTCTGGTCTTTGCAAATTAGTAATATACAAATATAGGTCAGACTTGTAAAAGACAGGGTTTTCTCCTTTCTTCTAGGTTAATTTGATAGAAAGAACAGTTTAAGTATAACATCATTCTGTTTGTTAAGCCATGTATTATTTATCAGTAATAAATTAGGAATTTTAAACTCAGCTGCATTTACAACTCTTCAGTACCAGTCACACTTAACATATGTATCTTGAGAAAATGGTATTTATAAAATCGGTTTTAATAATGTTACTGCAGGAGTAAGGACAAAGTGTAACAACAGAAATGAATTAAAAAGGCTCATGCATTATTAATACTGAATACATAATGCCTATCAAGGAAGGAACTGCAATAGTTTAATAAGATACTGTTCTATGGATATTGATGTGTCAATAACTCTCAAGTGATCGGTATATTCATTCATTCCTCATTAAAGATTTACTGGTATTTAATTCCAAGCAAACTCAAATATGAGACGCATATCTGGAAAAAGAGGAAAACTTTTAATAATATCTCCTCATTTGTTTATTTTTTAATATAATATATCCAGTAATACTTTTGTAGCAAAGTGTTTGTCACTCAGACTGAAATGTTGTTCATAGTTTATTAAAGATTTATTGCTGTTTTGTCCCAGAGGAACACTTGCATGATATGCATTATAGAATTCTAACGTGTGCAAAGTAGCAACAAAGAATAATGCTATTCATTAATATGATATTGTGTGATTTTAAAGTATGACACTAACTTTGGGACATGGCATTTATTAACTGAAAACAGGATAAATGCTTTTCATATTTTATTATGTTTTCTGGAGAATTTCGTAGCTGAGCATTGTTAAGCCTGGTACTACTGAATGAAGATCCACTATGCCTATTTATTTTGGACAGAGTACCAAAGCAGAAGAGTGGTTAATGTAATACAAGAAAATCTGGTTTGCCTGTAGTACTCTAACATAACTGTGTGGATGACATTCAAAGGAAAATTGGCAGTATGCAGGAGAAGAAAGGGCAAAGCAGGAAAGAGGAGATTTAAGTTAGTTTAATTCCAGTTGTGAAAATTTGCAAATGCTGAACTGCAGCTGAAAGAGAATAAGATACAAGATTCTGATACAATCCACCAATGGAAATGGAGATACCCAAAAATGCAGTTTGTGTCATGGATTTTCAGGATGCAGTAGTGTGACACAAAGAGTTTTATGGGTTCTGAGATGAAAGGTTATGTTTGGTACAGAAATGAAATGAGAAGCTCTCATACTGAAATGTGCTTTTCATAGTTCATCATATATAACAGGTAGTTTTGTAAATCTGTACAAAGTGAGTATAAAACGCTGATGTTCTGCTGTGGTTATATTTTAAATCCATTTTTCATTAAGTTTTTAAAGACAAAGATGTCTGCACCAGGTGTAAGGCAGTAAAACAAAATAAAAATCAGACTCTCGTGTTTCAGTGCATATTGCATTAAATATGCCAGATAAAGTTGTTTCTTGCTCTCAGCTGCCTTATTTGAATCTCTTCCTACACAAAAGGATATGCAGTAATTCTGTATGTGTAAGATCCAAAGGAAGAATTAATATATCCCTAGATACCTTTGTGACTGTGAGAAAACTTAGTTTCCTTCAATGACAACAAATAATGTTTGCCCTTCAATTTCTTTTTGTAACCCATTTTAGCTGTGAACCTTTTTAGGTTTATGCAGATTTAATGCTTTTTCTCAGCTATCATGTATTAGTTTCCAAAACACTTAGCAATTCAGTCTTCTAGCAGATCTCTGTATATTCTGAAGACTCAAGCTTAAAAAAAAAAAAAAAAAAGTGAAGAATTCTAAGCATCAAAAGTTAAGACTGAAAAAAGCAATTTTACGCAGTTTAGCAGTCTATAAAAATACGAGTAAGCAGATATCGTAAATCACTAATAGAATACTGAAACTTTTCAGAACATAATGTAACTAGGCTAAAAAGTACTGCAGACATAACTCCTAGCAAATCTTTCAAGGCAACATCAATTAATCTTAATTTTTACTGTAACATTTATCAGAATTAATGCACGAAAGATTATATATGTGAGCTATTTATATGATAATGAAATTGTATAAAATCTGCACTATGCACGAATCAAGCATTTATATTTGCTTCCTTTCTTGCTGTGTTTATTTTGCAATATTGTAATTTATTTTCATATGCCATATTTATGAATTAGGAAAAGCAATATATAGAAGGTTCTATCCATAAAAGGGACCATACCATTAAGACTTTTCTAGTTCCCAGTGTAAGCACCCATCAGCTGTGTCAGTTTAGGTAAACGATAATCTACATTGTGCTCCTTTTTTTCATCTGTAAAATGGGGGTTTACTTCCATCCCTGTCTATTGCACCCAAGAGAAATAATGCATCTAAAAAAATTGTGATTTCTTTATAGGTTTCAAATGTTATTCTGATGATTATATATATTATAATATTAGATAGGCAAAGCACTATTTCACATATCTTATTTTTCACTTACAATGTTGTGTATCAGTTATCCTAAGTGAAAATTTCTCTATTTTAAGAGCATTTTTGCATTTTTCTGTTGTAGAAAGTCATTAGCACTCAGATTTTGTTTCACACATAAGCAGGGGCATCAACTCCATGCCAACAGTACAAAAAATTTTGTTAATAAGGATATTAATATAATTTGGTGAAGGGTGAGATATTTGTAGCTATTTTGATTGTCTTAATGGTTCCTAGAGAAGTTGTAAAATAGGTCCAATGAATAAGAATAAAACAGGACATGTCCAGAACAAAGTCTATATTCATTATCTGGGCAACTGGTAAACCCTGCTGGTGAGAGGCAATCAGAAAAAAAACTTCATTAGTACTGCTAATTTATTATATTATCATTCTGTTGGTGGTTTTTTTCATAAGAAAAAAACTTCTTAACAGACTGAAGACTTCATTTTCTTGGATTGTGTCAGATGTCACACAAATAGCCACTAAAAAGACCTTTCTTTTTCCTTTTCTGGTACTACCCCTGATTGTGAGAATGCAATCTTGTCCCTGTCTTTCCTTCATTTATTTTTTTTTTTTAATTATTGTTCCTGTATTTTCTATATCATGCTTGCAAATTCATGGTGAAATTAGGTAACAAAGGAAATGAGGTACAAAAGTAGACTAATTATCAGACCTTTTTAGCTTTTTACCATCTAGCAAAGAATGGCCTCCATACAGTACCAGAAATCACACTCTTGTTGGTTGATCAGACAGCATCATAGTAGCACAAATTTGGAGAACACAGACTATCAGCTTCAGTGTATTGAGTTCTGGTTGAAATGATTTCATTGTTTTTTTGTCGATACTAAGAAATAGTGAATGGTGTTTCTGAAAGACTGGAAATCTGAATATTTATGAATATGGGATGAATGTTTAAGATAAAAGCATTTCTTTGCTGATCACAGATTGCTCTCTTTGGGTAAAATAATAAAACAAAATAATGTTGCTACATTAAAAAAATCAGAGCTTGCTGAAGGTCAGCAAATGTGCTGCAGGCATTGAATTTGATAGTCACATCTGTCCACAGGGCAGAGTGCTTCCAAGCAGAATTTAAAGGCAGATACTGTACCATGGGACATATGTATAATAATACCACATATATTCATTAATATTAAATAATGTTTTCATAGTTTTTTAAGAGTGAAATATTAACAAATTTGATATCATGCTGGCATGATGATAATATTCTCGGGAATCCAGGGGCAAATATTTGAATCTTGTTTAGAAAAATTATTCCAAAATTGCAAGTTAAAGATGTCCAGGTGTGATGTGGCTCACTTGCCTCTGCATTCCTGAGAAAAAGAAACTATTTTGGTTTTGTCCTGATATTTTCATAAACCAAGTAGCCATGGGTGGACTGTTTCATCTAATTTCAAAGTTACACTCCCACACCATTTTAATAAATAATGAAGACACAGATCTGTACCGAAGTGGATATCACTGATCATTTTTTACCGTTGAGGAGACCCTGGCACAAAGACTTGCCTGAAATAATGTATTTTTAAGAGCTACATTCTGGACCCCTATATTGCTTTTATAATTATGTATAGAAAATTCTGTGGAGTTCATGATTATTTCTATGAAGTGCAGTTTGGCTTACTAAACACAGAGTATCATCCAGCTTTTCTTTCTTTTTTTTTTTCTGTTTCTGCTCATTCTATACACTTTATAAGATCCCTTTGCTCTGTCCTTCAGTTTTCACTTATTGTTATTATTGCGTTAGTTACTACAAAATTGTTTAGGAGTTTAAAGCTATCTATGAAACTTCAGGTTGTATACATGCAAAAAGCTGTCCTCAGATCATTTTCCCACATCTACTTCTCCCTGAAAGGGTGGATGCACATCAGTTAGAAGTTGTGCTGCATTCTGTGAATCGTCACAGTCTCTGAATGTTATTTAAGAACTTGTCCTGTACACTGAATTATTATCTTGTAGAGAATTATAGTACCTGACACTATGGTTACCATGTATGCCTCAGAAAATAGTGCATGTATTTTCACAATATTTATGTAAAATATTTGGTTATATTCCTCATCTTACAAATGGGTGGCTGAAGCAGAGAAAGGACATAAGTTTCTAATTGGGGGTGCCTTATCTGATACACTGATATACTGACAATACACTTTTTTAGAATCTTTACTACAGTACAGTCTGTCATGAGTTCAAGGTACAGCAGTTGTGGACTTCAGTTACTGTTATATGAGCTCTGCAATTTTTCAAATCACCCTCTAACAGTTCCCTTGAGAATATGTGAACTGTGAGGCAATGTTTTTCTTTTTTGCTATGTAATTGCTTGATTTGGTCCTCCTGGAAGAAGAGTAGACATAGCATTAGGAAAAAAAATTGCTAACACGAACAAACAGCATCATTTAAAAGCTTTCTAAACAAATGTCTTCCCTCATTTCCATTCTCCCTGTTGTGTTGATGGATTATTCTTTTCATCAAAAAGCAAAATATTCCATTATAAGCCATTAGAAGTATTTTATAAATACACTGTGAAAACAGTTGATATGCTACATGCATCAGTCATAAATGCATACCCATCCAGCCAGAAATATGGGAACACTAAATAAGAAAGGTGATAAACAGATAAGAAGTTCTTAATTTCTCTGTAACTCTTCTTTAAGTCTCCTTCCTGTACTGATGGTGTTAGAGCTGCAGCTGTCAAACAAGACACATTATTTTCTCTCTCTTTTTTAAAAAAAATGTATTCTTCATTTAATCCATAACTATTAGCTAACTTATGTCCAACAAGATAGAATTGGCCTGCATACCTACTGATATTAATTAGAAAATGTTCACTAATGTGTACACTCAAGCTTTCATTTCACATTTTTGCCTTTCCATTCACAGTTCTTAGAATTCCTTGTATGTTCACTGTGCCATTGAACAGACATTCAGTGGAGGAGGCAGAGGAGGAAAGAGCATTCAAATGAGGAGCTTCCTCCTGAAGCTTCCTGAATTTAGGTAGAGTGGACAGTTGCAATAAGAATATTTGCCTTTTATTTTTGATCTTTTCCTCCCTGTTCAGTTTTCTTGAAGTGGTGACTCATAAGGGTAAATGTTATCAGCTGCTCCATGAGAAAAGTAGCATTAGTATTTTACTCTTCTCATGATCAAAACCGCAAAAGCAATTGTGCATAATATCCTAGCTAAGAAAATCAATGCTCTGAAAAACACCAACGTGGAAACTTGCAACTTTAAACACAAATATTTGAGAAGGTGACATAAAAGTTACACAAGAAATGAGTTATGTTTTCTGTTGCCTCTCTGGAGGCTTGGTGACCTGGTTCAGGAACGACACAACGGCCAACCCCAGGCCGCTCGGGCCATCAGC
>WTSP01022528.1:60602-81471 GCA_025331215.1 Actenoides lindsayi | reverse complement strand
TAATAAAAAATGTTGATGGGGACCACTTGTATGCGGTGTTGGCGAGAAATTCGCCCCCCCCCCCCCCCCCCCCCCATCCCATTTGATTCGAAATTGTTAAAAGAACTGTTGATAAATTCCATGCAACAAGTAGCATATTAGGACAAAATCATGACAAATATGCTGACCTTTGGTGTCACAGTGTGATTCCCACATAACACAGGGGATGCGTGGCATCATCACTGAAATAACAGCTTCAAGCTATACCTGTGTAACACTCCTGTGTAAATATTCGTACAAACAATTCAGAAATCAGATACAAAAGCCTCATTGAAAAGAAAAACACCACTACCGAGAATCAACGTCTAGATTGCTCGGGGATGTGCCAAAACACCAGCAAAGCCTGCTGCCAAACCTGAAGATGTCTAAATTCCGTACAGGGCTGTACCTCTGCGAGCAAACCTCCTTGTGGTCTTGAAAGTCTGCTGCTGAGCGGTTAAATCTTGACTTCATTAGGTAGCACAGCACGTAACTTGCAAGATCTCGAGAGGAAAAGCCAGCGTGGTGTGAGGGGGATTATCCTGTGCCTCCTTCAGGTTTCTAGGGCACAACAGAAAAATCCATGCCCAGGATTCAGGCAGGTTTTTTTGCATTTCCTCTGTTGGCGATGCTACCTGGTAGCACAGGTTAGTTCAGAGCTCCTTGTCCATGCTAGTCCTTGAAATGTCTCTTTCTTCTCTTTCCTCTATCTTCATCCATTGGAGGGAGGCTCTGTAAAGAACCACGGAACCATAGCATGCTTTGGGTTGGAAGGGACCTTTAAAGGTCATCTAGTCCGACCCCCTGCAGTGAGCAGGGACATACTTACCTAGATCAGATTACTCAGATTACTCTGACCTTGAGTGTTTCCGAGGATGGGACTTCTCCAATCTCTCTGGGCAACCTGTGCCAGTGTTCCACCACCCTCATAATGAAAAATGTCTTCCTTATATCTGGTGTAAATCTACCCTCTTTTGGTTTCAAACCATTGCCCCGTGTCCTGTCACAACAGGATCTCCTGAAAAAGTTTGTCCCCATCTATCTTCTAGGCCGTCTTTAAGGGTGCAATAAGGTCTCCCTAGAGCCTCCTCTTCTCCAGACTGAACAACCCCAACTCTCTCAGCCTTTCTCCATAGGAGAGGTGTTCCAGCCCTCTGAGCAGTCCTGTGACCTTCCTCTGGACCTGCTCCGACAGGTCCATGTCCTTCCTGTGCTGAGGACTCCAGAGCTGGACACAGGACTCCAGGTGAGGTCTCAGCAGAGTGGAGCAGAGGGGCAGAATCACCTCCCTTGACCTGCTGGCCATGTTCTTTGGATGCAGCCCAGGATACAGTTGATATTCTGGGCTGTGAGAGTGCACTGGTGGCACATCAGTGTTTGTGGGATGGTGTCCCGGCGAGGTCCTTAAGTCTAACATCCCAGAGGAGGTAGGGGATGAAGTGCCATGCAATAGCAAAGACAGAAGGGATATTGATGGGGTAGAAATCACAGTAGCACCTGGGAACAGTCAGGTAGGAATTAGGCTTTCTCTCCACCTAAAAGATAACGGGATCAATAGCCCAACTGCAGTGTATCTACACCAATGCAACCAGCATGGGCAACAAACAGGAGGAGCTGGGAGCCAGGAGGGAAGCTATGATATAGTTGCCATCACAGAAACACGATGGGATGATTTCCCCAGCTGGAGTGCTGTGTTGGATGGCTATAAACTCTACAGAAGGGATAGGCCAGGAGAGAGAGCTGGTGGAGTGGACCTGTACTTTAGGAGGTGTTTGATTGTCTTGAGCTTAGTGATGGTGATGACAGGTTTGAATTTTTTGGGTAAGAATCAGGGGGAAGACCAAGAAGGCTGATATCATGGTGGGAGTCTGCTATAGACCACCCGACCAGGAGTAAGAGGCAGATGCAATATTTCATAAGCAGCTGGGAGAAGTCTCACAGTCACTACCACTTGTTCCTGTGAGTGACTTCAACTTACCAGGTGTCTTCTGGAAGTACAGTACAGTAGAGAGGAAACAGTCTAGGAAGTTCCTGGAGTGTATAGAAAATAACTTTCTGACACAGCTGGTGAGTGAGCCAACTAGGAAGGGTGCCTCGCCAGACCTGTTGTTTGTGAACAGAAAACTCTTAGGTGATGTGAAGTTTGAAGTCTGTCTTGGGCATAATGATTGTGAAATGGTAGAGTTTTCAGTTCTTGGGGAAGTAAGGGGGAGAGGTGGTCAGTAGAACTGCCACCTTGGACTTATGTAGGGCAGACTTTGACCAGATTATCAGACTGGTTGACGGAGTCCCTTGGAAGGCAGACCTGAAGGTTAGAGAAGCCCAGGAAGGCTGGACATTCCTCAAGAGGGAAACCTTTAAGGCACAGGAGCAGGGCGTCCCAGGGTGCCATAAGATGAGCTGGTGGGGGAGATGACCAGCCTGTCTGAACAGAGACCTTTGGCTGGAACTCGGGAAGAAAAGGAAAGCCTATGATGTATAGAAGAAGGGGCAGAACACTCAGGAAGACTACAAAAGTATTGTGAGGTTATGCAGTCAGAAAATTACAAGGGACAAACCCCAACTAGACCTTAGTCTGGCTACTGTCACAAAAGACAATAAAAAAAAGTTTCTATAAATACATTAACAGCAAAAGGAGGACTAGGGATGCATGGGGAAACATAGTGACCAAGGATGAGGAGAAGGCTGAGGTACTGAATGCCTTCTTTGCCTCGGTCTTCTATAGTAAGATCAATTTTTCTCTGAGTGCCCAGCCCCCTAAGCTGAAAAACAGGGATGGGGATCAGAATGAAGCCCCCGTAAACCAGCAGGAAATAGAGGTGATCTACTGCAGCACTTAGATGTACACAAGTGAATGGGGCTGGGTGGAATCTACCCAAGGGTACTGAAGGAGCTGGCAGAAGTACTCACCAAGCCACTTTCCATAATTTGTCAGCAGTCCTGGCTAACTGGGGAGGTCCCAGTGGCCTGGAGGGTAGCAAATGTCATGCCCATCTACAAGAAGGGCTGGAAGGAGGATCAGGGGACTGTAGGATTGTCAGTCTGATCTTGGTTCTGGGGAAGGTTGTGGAGCCATCTTGAGTGCCATCATGTGGCAGGGACAGGACAACCAGGTGATCAGGCCCAGTCAGCATGGGTCTGTGGAAGGCAGGTCCTGCTTAACTAACCCTATATGCTTCCATGACAATGTGACCTGCTTCGTGGGTGAGGGAAAGAACGTTGTTTACTTGGACTTTACTAAAGCTTTTGACACTGTTTCCCACAGCATTCTCCTGAAGAAACAGGCTGATCGTGACTTGGATGGCCATATGCTTTGCAGAATAAACTGGCTTGGATGGTCAGGCCCAAAGTGTTGTGGTGAATGGAGTTAAATCCAACTGGTGGCCAGTCGCAAGTGGTGTTTCCCAGGGCTCAGTATTGGGACTAGTTCTATTTAATATGTTTATCAATGATCTGGATGAAAGGATCAAGGGCATCCTCAGTAAGTTTGCAAACAACACCAAGTTAGGCAGGAGTGTTGATCTTCTTGAAGACAGGGAGGCTCATACAGAGGCATCTGGACAGGCTGGATTGATGGGCCAAGGCCAGTGCTGTGAGTTTCAGCAAGGCTAAGTGCTGGGTCCTGCACTTGGGTCACAACAATCCCATGCAGTGCTACAGGCTTGGGGAAGTTTGGCTGGAAAACTGCCCCATGGAAAAAGATCTGGGGGTATTGCTTGACAGCTACCTGATTACGAGCCAGCAGTGTGCCCAGGTGGCCAAGAAGGCCAACAGTATCCTGGCCTGTATCATAAATAGTGTGGCCAGCAGGACTAGGGAAGTGATCGTGCCCCTGTACTCAGCATTGGTGAGGCCACAGCTTGAGTACTGTGTTCAGTTTTGGGCCTCTCACTACAAGAAGGACATTACGGTGCTGGAGCATGTCCAGAGAAGGGCAGCAAAGCTGGTGAAGTGTCTAGAGCACAAGCCTTGTAAGGATTGGCTGAGGGATTCTGTTTCCAGTTTATGTCCAGCTTTTCATCCACCAGTACCCCCAAGTCCTTCTCCACAGGGCTGCTCTCAATCCTTTCATCCCCCAGCCAGTGCTGATACTGGGGATTGCCCTGATCCAGGACCTTGTACTTGGCCTTGTTGAACCTCATGAGGTTCACGAGGGCTCATGTCTTGAGCTGGTAAAAAACCAGCAGAGCCCTTGTGCTGTGGTACTGCCAGGGCCATGTCATGACTCAAGTCTTGCGCAAGTAGCACTGTTACTCTGCTTAGGAAATTCCTCAAAAGGAAGCTGTGGGCCATAGACTGTCACTTTCTGCTGAAGTAAGCCTGCCACCTACACAACATTCAGTGCTTCATCCAGCAGGAATGTTCCTTACACAGGCAGCTTTCTGCATGGAGCAGTAACTGCACTCCTTGGCACGTCGTTTTCTGTAAACTCAAAGGAAGACATTTTCTTTTAGTCACAGTTTACTCAGATCATCATACTTATCTGTGGGAAACTTAGTATTTGTATCATACCAACTAGATATTTCAAAATATTGAGACTTTTTCTTTTTTTTTTGTTATCTGTCTCAGCAAGGCTGGTTTGCCCTGCAAGGAAGGATGAGGTGGGAGCTGAGGGTGACAGCAAGACAAGCAGAGGCTGGGACCTCACTGACAAAGCAGTAAAGTCCCACAGCACCCAAACAAGGCGGGCAGGGCAGGTCCAGTGGACGTAACAGGGCTCAGCCAAGAATCCAGTGGTTGCCACACAAGTCCATAGTGACAGTGGAGGTGCAAGGTCAAGGCAGGAGGTTGAGTCAGGTAGTCAGGCTGATGTGGTATGAGGCCAGGCACAGACAGGGACCAAAGGTGAAGCCTTAAGCCTCAGTGCAGTTCCTGAGCAAAGGTGAGAAGCTGTCTTACAGAGACAAAGCGTCTTACAACTCTTCCCATAGCATCTTATCCAAGTTACACAGCTGTGCCATTTCAAAGCTGGTCTTGATCTGGGTGGCCAAGTCCCTTGGATAGGGAGGGAAGAGGCTGCAGAGGATGGTAATGCTCTCAGGACAGGCTCTGGTACATATTTGGTACACTTTAATTCACGCATTTATTCAGCAGTCATGGATATCTCATGAATTCCTGCTCAGATCTAGTCTCCCTGTATTTGAGGGACTACAGACAAAGTCACCTTCTCCTTCTCTTTCATTTACTTCAGGAAAGCTTTTCCTCATTATCATATTTTGGAAAGCTTGAAAATAACCAGCGGCTTTTTTGATGTCTCATGGTTTCCTTGTGCACCTTTACTTGTCTAGTGTCTCCTCTTAAGGGGGAAGGTTTATCTGTATCACAGACACCATTCTAAGAAACACTGAAATTCAGGAACTCCTGTCATGAGGCACTACCTGAAATAGTTCTTCTGTACCAAATAGTTGTTCGGGTTGTTTGTATTCACAGAATTTGCTTCTCACATTTAGCTTTTTAGTGCATTCTTCTCTGCAGTCAGGGGCTCACAGGGGCCATCACAGTTCTGGTGCTTTCAGTATTTGAAGAAATACTGCTTTGATCAACACGATGTCTACACACAATGAAGATAGAGATTTTTTATGTGGCATGGTGAGTTTTAGCACATCCACTCCCTGTAGACCAGACTCTTCTGCCTTTGAAAGGCTTTGCAGAACTACAAAATGTTTTTCCTTATGGACACAAAATGTTACAGCTTTGTTTGGAGTCTGTTCTGGGCTGATCATGTGTATGAAAAACATAAATCGGACTTTATGCTAGTTCTAGGCTGCTGGTTCCCAAAACAAGGCCCTCTCAGGCAGTGAGGATGAGGTGCCATTTGAAGTACCTGTCTGGAACAGAAGTAAGACAGGAAAATGGGGCAGATTTGATAAGTGTTCCCTAGTCTTACTTTTCATTGAAGTTATAAATGCATTTACCCAACACAAGGCAACTTTGTATTGAAGACAGTCAATATTTTATGTGTGTGAATTTTGTAGAAGGGATGATTAACTTTTTTTATTATTAAAGGAGAAGGCCTTCAAAAGTACAAAGTGAACTTAAGGTACATCTTCCTGATTTTATAGACTATCTGTAACAATAAGAAGCCATGGGTGTATTGGTGGGAGGTACTAGACTCCAGTAATGATATTTAAGTATTACAGTGTTTATTACCACAGAGAAAGAATGTCCTGACAAAGAGCTGTGCTGGCATTTCCCATCGCCTAGACTGCAACTTGCTGATTGAGAGATGAAGGTCAAGGTGGGAGATGCAGTAAATACGTGCCATTACAATAAAGAGCCTTTCAACAGTGTGCTTAGGGGCAGTAGGATTAATCTACCTAAAATTTAGGAAACACACCCCTAAGGATTTATCTCCTTAATAGCTGAGTATTGCCAAGGAGCAGGGAGGGCTAGCTGCTCCTTAAAGGATGGGGACCTGGGAGCCATGGACAAGAACATGCATAGCAGGGCAACAGCTTTACCAGGCAAGGTCTAGTTTCACCATACCCAAATGAGGCGAGAAGAACAGAGCAGAGCAGATCAGGGCCAGGTTTAACAAAGAGTCCAGATCATTAGGCAAACTTGTGAGATGATGATGCAAGTACAAGGTTGAGCCAGGAAGCCAATCCGCAAGTCAAGGTTGGGCTGGTAGGGGTAACCAGAGTCAGACAGAGTCCAGTGATTGTGGGGAAGGTCTGTAGTGACAAGACAGGTCCATGGTTAATGTCAAAAACAATGAGGTTCAAGATCAGGCACGGGCAAGGCTGTGGCTGCTGTGGAGAGCAGTAGTCCTACAATAAAGCTCAAGCGAGGGCTGAAGTTAGCCCAGGGCTGAACTTGCAGGGAGCTCCTGGGCCCGTGGGCAGGGTGTGTGTGAGAGATCCAGAGGTAAGGTTGGTCAGTGCAACTAAGGCCTATTAGTACACTCAGGGCCCTGATAGCTATTAAGTGGAAAATACTGTAGAAATAGTTAGAACTTTGGGTCATTGTTTAGATGTTGGGTTTTTCTCTGTATGAAATGCTCTGTAAGTTTCTTTCCTATGGGCTTGAATTCTCCTTGTACTAGCCCATGTGAAAAAAAAAGACAATGTTTTCTATCAGGAAATAGATTTTTCTATCTAAATTGATCACTGTCTGGAGCAACTATGAGCTCTTGAGCTTGCAGGAGCTCACAGAGGAGCTTTGCCTGCAAGATTCAACCTATTTCTAGGGAACATGAGTAGTGTGTGTTCATTGAGTTTTTTCTTAGGCTGTTGGTCTCATTTTGTGTGAAAAGGAGTCAAGAGCATGATCTCTTCTTTCTTTTCCTCTCAATAGAAAAGAGATGCTATTCTTGCAGTTTGGGGCAGCGTTAGACTAGGTTAAAAGAAGCACTCATTTGAGAACTGATCTCCAAGAGAGACTTATTCTGCAGACAAGAGACGTGTATCTTCATCTTTTCCAGAAGACCTGTAGGCAAAGTGATTCAAATACATTGTGGGGAGCTCTGCTTAAAGTCCCCATACTCTCTGAGGACAGGTATAAGGACACTTGCGGTCCTTATACCACATATTCTTAGTGAGAACTCAGGTCAGAGAACTGTTGAGTCTTTTCTGGAAATCCAGCAGTTCACCTTGTAAATGGCACCTCCTATGGTTAAGTATTAATTGGAGCAGGGATTTGAACCTTGATTTCACCTGCACTGGACAAGTCAATGACTTGGAGTCAATGGGAGTCACTTTGATTCCCATTCTGGTCCACCAAATATCTGATTGTTTCTTTGAAGTGGAATTCTGTTAGCAGGAGAAATAAGAAGGGAGAAAACTTGTCTCTTCGTTTCCTTCTTTCAAAATCAGAACTTATTTTTTAGAACAGCAGCAGTGAACACAGTGCAATTCTCTTGTATTATAGCTAAAATGGCTTCAGTGGTTGGGCAAGAGAGTTGTGAGTTTTTTAGTTAAAAAGATTCCATACACGGCATAGTTTTCAATCAACCAGCAGCATGGCATTTGGAGAGAAGTTCAAGTAGTTGGACTTTACAAGGGTATAACTCAAATCCACAGTTCTGGCCAGAAAAAAAAAAGTGTGTGCAGCAAAGAATCCTTTGCACTGTTAGATTAATAAAATTACAACTCTTAGGGACTGCCACCTTTTCTAGTGCTGGACTGTACGGTGTTGGAGTCGATACTCCACAAGAGAGTGGAAGGAAAGAATGCACAGTAATAATATGTTTCTGTCTTGATAGGATGCTGAGCATGGTAAATCAGTGTGAGCTTCAGCCAGAAACAGTCTTCAGTCCCTACTGAGTGTGTCAGCAGCATAAAGTTCCCCAAGTTTATGTCCTTTTGCATAAAACTTGTGCAAATTTGAGCCCCTCCTCTCTGGTCCGATAGATTCTGAGATCCTGATTCTTCATTCCCGGAACTGATGATTTCAATCTCTAGGGACTTGACTTTTTTTTCTTCCCCCGTATATTTTCCCCTTACAATGTCTGTAGCTGAATGAAATAAAATTCTTCTTCTGCAGTGTATTGACAGAAAGAATAGAACGTGAATCATAGAACCCCAATATTTTTCCATGCAAAGCCTATGAGCCTGTTCAGATGTGCTGAGAACGGACAGTCAAACCTGATGCTGGCCTTAACATCAGCCAGTAACACATTGTCTTCAGATGAATGGCATCACCTTACACTGAGATTCAATAGGGTATTTGGAGGGCAGTTTCTTCATGCTTTTATTCCTGTTTTTGACAGAGCATCCCCTTTGTGGTGAGCTCTTTGAGTGAAATCCCACAGTTGCCAGCAGGAACGTCAATAGAAGTGGAATTCCTTAGGTGGTGAGAAGTGTTCTAGCTGTCACTGGCCAAAAGTCAGGTGAACAAACATCATTTTCATGACAAACATAACCCATAGTCCATGAATATCGTGGCTGAGTGGAATGTGATCAGTTTATTTTTCTCTGCGGTTAGCTGAGCAATCAGGTAGCATTCTGTATCTAGAAATAACTCATACTGGCATCTCTCCTAGACTCCTCCTTACCTCTTAGGTTTCTTCCTTTTAGGTTCATGTCCAATTTCCCTCTCTTCCACGAGGCAAATGGTGCAGCTTGCAGAATTCTTGCTGAGCTTTATGCTGAGGAGAAAGGATACCCTTTAGATAGCAGGAAACACAACTAAAATATATGGTCTGAAAAGGAACTGGCTGAGTTTGTTAAATCCCATAGTTAGTACCATGCTGCAGGGGGGAATTTCAGAGTGCTCTTGCTGTGAAGTTCTGCATGAGGTTGACAGAAGGTACTCCCACCCTATTGGAATAAAGTAGGTTTTTTTCACCTGCTTGAAGTGATGCAGTTGACATGCCAGAGGGAGAGGATGCCATGCGAGGGACCCGGACAAGCTTGAGGATCGGACCCATGTGAACCTCATGAGGTTCAACAAGGCCAAGTGCAAGGTCCTGCACCTGGGTTGGAGTAATGCTCAGTATCAATACAGGCTGTGGAGGCTGATGGGATTGAGAGCAGCCCTGGGACTCTGAGCAACCTGATCTAGGTTAGTGTGTCCCTGATCATTGCAAGGGGGATGGAGTAGATGACCTTTAAAGGTACCTTACAGCCAAAAGCAGTCTATGATTCTGTGCACTAGTAAGACACAGAAAGTAGGTAGTCTTGGTGTGATGAGGTCTATTGTCTGGGAAGCACTAACTTGAAAAGGGAAGTCCAGCTTGTGAATGACCGAATATGACCTTTTGGTGCAGTGCTATGGCTGAGTGAGCGCAGTGAATGATGGCTGAGTAATCACTGGGTGTATAAACAGACAACACTGAATAGAGAGATCATATTTCCTCTTCAAACAGTGCTAGTGATACGTATCTGGCACTAGATGTGTGCCCAGTTCTGCTGTCTACACTTCAAAAAGGTGATGAAAAAATGACGAGGGTTTAGAAGCAATTGCAAATATGACTGTAAAGGGAGTTTTCATAATGAGAGAGCAAATCAAGTGGCAGTTAGAGGAAAGCTCAATGATGGTGTGCAGGTAACAATGCAGACAGAAAATTCTGATCAAACAGCTCAGACAAAGGCAGAAACGACCAAGAAACTACATATTTACACATTGTGAGATAGACAAATTCACACTGAAAATCAAGCTCAGCCACTTATGGTGAAGCCAAAACATAACTGGAAAAAACTAATAAGCAAATGCAGTGTATTCCTCTTTACTTGAAGTGACTGAGTAAATTTACATTATAGCTGACTGTCTGTGAGGTGTCCTCCAGCTCAGAAAGAAGTTTTGGGGATTTATCTAGGGTTTTTGTGCCTTATAGTGCACTGGGAGTCAAGGTAACCTCCCAGCTTTCTCCTTTACCCACAAAACCTATGTGCCTGCCTGTTCATCTGCTTCTTTGGCATGTGGGGTTGCTTATTCTGCTTTGTGGTGGGCTTTGAGCACAATCCTGAAAGCTGAACTAGTTTTCTACTCAGAATCTACAGGAAGAGAGAATTGAAGTCACTGGGATTGCTTTTCAGATTCTCATAATAAACAAAGCAGCTTGCCTATGCTTATTTCAGTTTTGTTCTTCTGTGAAAATGTCACGTTTAGCAAATAACTGGGCTCTTGCTGCTGCTGCTGCTGCTGCTTGTGTCTTCACCTCACTCCTCGGTTTCTTTGGGCCAACTGCAGCTGTTAGGTTGGTGCTGAGTGGCTAGGAAAATAATGATCTGGAACTCAGCAGCATATTGTGTGTGAGCAATGGATTTGTTGCCAAGAGTATGTATAAAATAAATTACTGCCATGATCTGTTTAGAAAACCTCACTTTTCCTCAGCTGTGGTGTCTCCTTAGACAGCTTGGCCGTTGCTGGCAGGACCTGGGTGTACCTGGGCAGAAGACTGCAGCTTGGCATGTGACAGCAGGAGGGTGAGAGAGGGACCCAGAAGGGGCTGGCTGAAAAGCTGAGGCTAGATTTTGCACCTCTGTCACGGTGTGGGTCCGAGGTAATTTTTTTCAGACAGGCAGCTGTGAACATCTGGATGAGAAGAGCATGACAAAGGTGAGAAAGAAGCAGGACAGAGACACGTAGTAGGACGGGATCAAAGGGCCAAATTGGAAGGAAAAGAGAGTCTTTGTTCCAGTTCCAGGCTGTGGGTCGAAAACTGAGAATTAGGAATTCCTTTTTTATTTACTTACCTGTGAACAATACGGTGAGAGGGTTTAATCTCCCTATATAGGATTAAAGAAGTTGACAATCTAGTATTGCTGTCAGGTATTTGGTAACACAACTTAGAGCTGTGTTGGTCGAAAAAATCTCTAGTCCTGTTGGTGAACCACACATGTGCCACTAGTGTGCTGTATTTTTGTCCTTCTGATTTTTTCATGACAATGGTGAAATTTTAACAGGAAAAATGTCATGTAATTAAAGGCAGAACCATAGTATGTGTCCACAGAAGAGCCTAATTAATGTAATCAAGCATAAAAAGTGGGCATGCTAGCTTGTTTCTGACTTTAGATTATCTGTCACTGCAATGGCTACTAGAGTTTTTCTAACTTCTTTTTTCTGTGTGTTGAATAGCATGGTTCAGCCTGGCAGGTAACCTTCGTCTCTAGTATGTAGTGACTACTTCTTGCAAGATTTGTGCCTGAGCAAGGCTGGTGTTACAGCTCAGCCTCTGCTGAAATCCTCGGTCTGCCTTCATTTTCTCATACTCTTATCATCTTCTTTCTATGGCTCCCCTGAGTCCCAGCTGTCCCACCCAGCACATGCCAAATTCTGCTGCCCATCTGTTCGTCTACACAGAAGAGCGTGACCACATCCCCACAGCCTCAACCAATTTCATTCACTTCCTGCTGTCTTTAGATTCCAGATAAAACTTCCTTGGTTGTTTTTTTTTTCTAAAGAAACTTTCCCCTAATCTATCCAGTTACTGATGTTAATGTATGTGCTTTCATTGAGGAGGCTTTATGGTAATTGCACTGTATTGGCTGTATTGCCCTCCTAAAAATGGCTGTCTAAGTAAGTTTGTGACTTGAGACCATGGGAAGTGCATACGGGTCCGTTCCCATTATGTGTTCAACACTGAGTGTCTCCACGTTGCAGCTGCCACCTGATTTCACTGGGAGGTTCTTCCATCAAGAATTTGCATTTATCCATTGCTGTCTTAGCAGTAGCATCAAAAGCCCCAGACGTCAATATGGCCCTGTTATGCTCGATGTTATATGAACACAAGAAAATACAGGCTTCTCCCCAAATTTCTTACAGTGTGCTAGCACCACACAAGTCATACCCCTGCTGCAAGCAGTTTTCTCCTCATTTTATTCCCTGGTATGGCCGCCTGCAAAATGAACATCATCTGGAGGCTTCGGATCATTTTACCTAGGCCACCAAACACGTGTTTGTTGCTAATAACTTTGGTTCACCATCAGGTATGGCTAGGCAAAACGAATGGTCTGGATTCAGAAGCCTTTGTAGCCCAGCTCCACTCTTGCCCATACATTATCCGGTGGTAACGTAAGTCCCTGGTCTATGGACGTTTGTTTTCTAGCCCTATGTAAAGTACCATGTGTTTTACAGAATGGAACAATAGTCATAGCCACGTTTTCAGTCAATGTGGTTTGGGATTTGGATGTCTTTCCTCTTTCTCTCTTCACTTTAGGTCATTGTATTGTTTTCAAAACTGGCACATCTCAGCAATCGTCAAGTTATGTACGATTGGTCTCTGCTTTACCTGGGAGCTCCGTGAGCCCTACGCCAAGAGTTTGTCACGAATCGAAGACATGCAGCTTTTAGAAAAGAGAATCCCAGCGAAGTGGTAAAATGTAGCTTCTTTCTTTTTGCAGTGGTGACATCCAAGCCATGAGTAAGCCCACCAGAATACCTGTCTGGCCATGTACACGGCTGTTGTGCTGGTCTGCGAGCCAAAGCACTTCAAGTGACGACCAGTGAAAGCAGGACACCATTGCCTGGGAAACCAAATAAATAGAAGCACACAGCCATCCATCACTGCCATCTGGAAAAGATTGGGCTGAACGTCTTCCTGTCAGGATCTGCTACAGTATTTATTTGTATAGCTGAGCTTTGACTTTGGGGATTTCAGCAAAATATTCCTGTCAGCGATGATTCAAAGAGAAGATTTGGGTCTGATTGTCAGGCTGGTGTTAATTCCTCCATTCAGTTTCACACAATTACAATAGTAACGAATGGCTGCATTTCTTTTTTCACGTGTAGGGACTTCACACGTGTGGAAACAACATGTAAGAGATTATCTCATCTCGGCATTATGTACACGTGTTACCACAGCACCGTGAATGCTCATGAATTGGTGACAGGTACAGGTGTAAATGATTCGTGATGGATGAGTTTGCACCTCCAGTGTGTGTCTAAACCTGATAAGAAGCACAAGTTTTTGCTTAACACACATAGCCCGGTGAGTTGGAAGATAAACAAAAGCTGAAGGATGGAGTTATTTTAAACATTAAAAATAGAAACATCTGAGTGTACTAATATGCAAGGAGCTTGTGAATGAGATAAGCAGTTCTGGGGATAACTCTGTGCTAATGGATGTACATTGCAATGCAGTAAACAAGCCTTGAAAGTTAATAAAGCAATACTTGAAACTGGAAGGACAGCATGAGGTGTGTGAGCTATACAGAACGGAAGGGGCTGACGAGGAAATTTTAGCTGGCTACAACTCGGCAACGAAAAGTGTACTGATTCATTTTTTTAAAAGTGAGGGCACAGGAAAAGGAAACGAACAAATGTAAATGTGCATTTGCTGCTAACAGCCAAGGCAGAAGAGAATGAGAGCAAAAAGTTCACAAACCAGCAAATGCCACAGAATGCCAAGTCTATGGAGGAGGGTAGGCTTTATGTGTGCTGATAACCGTCAGAAAGTCCCTTTGGTCAAAAAAGGACAAAATAGTTTCCTAAACTGAATGGGAAAAATAACTTCATTGTTCAGAAGGGAGGGAGTCTAATCAGTGAAGACGCTGCCTGGTATCTTCTTTGCCATCTGAGGGAGCTGGAGAGGATGAGGGAGGCAGAGAGTAGTTTGGCACCAGGGCCCAGGAGGTTCTGCTGACAGAGAATATGGAGTGAATTACTGAATTCACTACTGTAGTGAAGAAGTAAAAGAAAGAAAAGGAAAAAAGGTAAGAAAAAACAGAGAGGATAAAAGAAGATTAGGAAATATCGGACCCATCCCTCAATCCCATGTTAATTTGTTACTTACTTTTTATTCAAGTTGTCTCCAGTTGCCTTCCATGGGAATTTATAGGTGTAAAACCACAATAAAATAGAATCGGAGCATTGCGATTTTGATTCTAGTGGAGGAGAGAACAACTACTGAAAAACTGAGCTCCTCAGTGGAAGAGGAAGGGCAGCCATGTGTATTCATATTGTCCTTTTCTGAATGGACATTGCGAGGCTGACAACAAAGCTCGTGCTTCCCATCAGTGCCTTCACTTTTACACTCTCCTGCTAGTGTTATATGTGTGGGAGCAGGGAATTTCAGAGTTTTTCCACAGATGGCCTTGCCTTCATTATATCCCTGAGGATTCATGAGCTCTGGGACAGGAACCATTTTCCTTCCTGGGAAATCTGTGTCCTTCCCATAGCCCTCCTAAGAAGTAAGCATGAAGACATCCTCACAGAGTTTGTGTTTCCCCAGAGCCTTCTCTTGTGGACCCATTGTAATTACAGCACAAAGAGCTAGCATTCCTTTCTGAAAAAAAAAACCAAACCAAAAAACCAACCCAAAACATTTCAGAGAATGAGAAGTAGGCAACACATGTAACTATGGATTGTTCTGAGATGGGACGTTTGAAATGCAACTGATCTGTAAATTAAAATGTTGGGATAGAGCATCAAAGCAAGAGTTACCTGAGGAGAAGAGCAGCAAAGGAAGAAGAATGAGCTAAAGCTTAAACTAGGCCCTTTAAAAGATGTTTTTTCAAAGGGAAAGGAAGGAAGAAAGTCAAACCAGTCAGGAAGCATGAAATGTTGACCTAGATCTCAGAAAGTCTAGCTCTTGGAAGGATGTCTGCCCAGGAATATAGAGGATTTAAAAGAACGGGTAACTCTTAATGTTATTTTTTTGATTTCTTGCATTATCGAAGTAATTTTCTAGACAGGAAAATGGAAATGCACTGTGGTTATCCTCTGGGAGGAAAGGCAAATTTAATCAAAACATTCAGAGAAAGAACCACCGATAGTCAAGAACAGAATTCAGCAGGTCTGCAATGCTGAAGTAAACATACCTGAGAGTAAGAGCTGCTATTCAGGAAAATATGCTGAACAGAATTCAGCAGTCAAACACTCTGTAGTCTGCAAAGCTGAAGTAAACATACCTGAGAGTAAGAGCTGCTATTCAGGACAAAAAAATCATTCTGCAGAAGACCTGGGTCTGGACAAAATCAAGTGCTGCTGATTTGCGGAAGATTTATTTATAGTATCTTTGGTCTAGAGAAAACTGAACCTCAGAGTACGTGCAGACAAGGATCTTCCTTGCCTTTCAGCTCTTTGCTAAACCTGCCATTCTTTCCAGTTGAGTGACAGTATGTGCTGCCAAATAGTTTGGAAGAGCAATAGTGCAGAGATGAAGAAATAAATGAAACAATAAACTAAGGTGAAATTATATGCTTTTAGGGATCAAATAAGATGGCACATAGTTTCTATATTATTTTACAGGAAATGCTGTGAAAATGTCAGACTTGAAAGGAATGGCATGAAAGCAAGAGATAAAATTTTCCCAATGATTGTCTTGCTTTCCAGGGGAGATGGGACCTTGGCTTTCTGTGAATAAAATGTAGAAACTCCTGTCTTCACTGGGGCATAAAACAACAACAACAAGTGAAGGCGAAGAGGGAAAATGAGGAGAATAAATCAAATTAAAAATACCCTCAGATGCTGGACTGTGGCTTTTTGCTGTTGGCATAATAACTCTGGGACTTTTTTTATACCGTGGTGATGTACCTACTAGCAATGCTTAGGTGCACAGAGATGCTAAAAAAGTCACACCTCCTTTCTATATCCAGTGTCTTGCTTACTGGGAGGACTTACTCTAGAGATGTCAAACAGTATTGCTTCTGCATTCCTTGGATGGACTCCATTGGAGGAGGGAGCAGTTGTGTTTTCTGCTTAGCTCTCTAGAGAAATCATGATGCACAGTTATAACTCGTGGTTGTATTGTTAGCATATCCCTAATGACTTCAGCTTGACTCTCTTCCTGGGCAATGATGCCTTCTTTGGCTCCGTTACTGGCATGTAGGAGCTCGCTCGCAGCATCCTGCCAACATGGGGTAGGTTATCAAGTCCTTTGAGTGCAGATGTCTTTTTGTTTTTGTTACCTTACATTCTGTCTCAGAACTTGGAATAGGGGAGCACCGGTGCTTTTCTAAAACCAGACTGAACTCTTCTACTGTGCCTTTTTATCTCGCTTCAGGCTGCTAATTCATACTATTTACCTGACTGTTTTGTGATAGATAATATTTTGGTTTATTTGTTTTGCAGAGGGGATTGTGTATCACATCTTTTGTCCATAAGAATAATGTATTTGTATTTTAAGAGGGACAAAAGTGAAGGCCGAAAATATAGAAAGACATTAAAATATTACGATTTATTTCATTACTTCTAATTGTGCCTAACAATTTTCTTGCATTTGAGTCATGGCCTCTGAACTCGATGATTGGCAATGCTTTAGTCTGAAGGTAAAGGCTGTTGGCTTCCATAGGTGCAAAACTACACCACTATGTAGGGCTCAGGTCAGTTGACCTAATCTCTGCTAATAAACCAGTTTATTTTGTTTATATAAGCTGCCTCCAAATATGCTGTATGCACTGCTCTGATGAGGGAGGGATTGATGTCATTTTAGAAAAAAAAAAAAGATACACAGGAAGTCTCTGGTGAAAAGAAATTTAAAAAAAAAAAGTAAAAAAAAAAAAAAGTAAAGAAGATTGCCTGTTTGAACAGAGGCTGGGTTTTGCTTTGATGAAGCCGCAAAGAATTTGAGCACATATGAAGAACGTCTCATGAAAGTTTTTAGAACCCAAGTAGGACATACTTCACCCCTTAAAGCATTAGGGTAGAGCAAGCCCTCATGTTCCCTTTGGTGCATTAGCACATCAAACACCTTCAATGTACGACTCTGACATCTCTTAATTATCTTCTGTTCAGTTGCCTCCTTCAACCTAGGCAGCTGTCCTTATCCTAGGACATCTTTAAAGGTGGGAAGATGAGGAAAGCAGAAGGACAAAAACACTACCGCTTATATCATGCTACTGACAATTATTTTAAAGTAATAGAAAATGAAGGAGGAAGCAGGAGGCTGAGTGAAAGCAAATGTAGAGCCCGTCATCAAAAAAAGGAGCAAGATTGATGCTAGTGAATGCTGTGGCTGTCTCAGATGGCATGCAGGCTACCAGCTGGACTGTTAGCTGTGATATAAATACTTTGTTGGTTTGAGGTTTTTTTTTTTTTTAAATATTCATGGTAACTTCTTGAAAACATTTTTCTCATTTCTGGAGTCACACTCCATGAACTGTAAAGTCACAGTAATGTGCTCCTAGGCCAGGAATTGTTTAGAGTCAGGAGTAGAGCTGGTAGATATTTTTCACTTGAAAACAATTTTTTGATGAAAAATGGCCTCTTTTTTGAAACCCTCTGTATTTAATGAAAAACAGAAAGCAAATATGTTCTTTGACTCTAAGTTAAGAGTAAATATCATCCTAAGGCAGTGTGAGCTCCACATGAAGAGGGGAATCAAAGAGTGGGAAAGTGCACTCACTCCCTAGAGCTTCTTTCACTCAGAACCTGTCATTTCCTCCATAGGGGTGCTTAATTTAAACTGGTGCAGGATACAAGTCTTGAATGTAGAGGAAAATAACAGTTACAGGAGGAAGACTGCAGCTGTTGAATGCCTTTTTGGAGAACATCAGCTAAAGGCTGAATGTATTTGTCTTTGGATCTGGAGTACGTGGTCTACCTGTTCTAAAAGACTTACCTATGCAATGATATCTTCTAGGTACTTTTCATTTTACTGTTATTCACAGTCTTCCAGTGATTCTGGAATATTTATGGTCTGATAGGGGTTCCCAAACACAGTCAGCTGTATCTGAGGCATTTTTTTTTTCATAAATAATTCAGAATTTTTCATATGATAAAATAATTTAATAAATAAACACGATTACCTTCAAGTTGTCATGGTTTTCTGATGTGCTTAGTCTCTCTTTGGAGCTAGCAATAACCTTGATACTCATCATTTAAGCATTTGTGTAGTAAATAGCTTTGGACTCATATGTCATTGAACATCTCTGCGCTTAAATACATGTGAACTCTCAAGGACTAACTTTAATATCCAGTATCATGCTTTGTAGGGGGCGTCAGCCTGGTGTTGTACAAGGGAGTTTGTTTATTGACTAGCTTGGTGCTTCATTCCTTAAGAACATAGTGTAAGAGACTAGTACTGTGACTGTCTGCATTTCACTGATGGAGTCTTATCAGCCTATGTCTTCATTATATTACTTGTCAAGGTGAAGGGTTACAGACGGTCCCCAGAGGCAAAGCTACACTGAACAGGACCTCTGGTGACTTGGGGTTGTCTTAGGGGAAGCTTATCCCAGATAAAGGTCCCTCTTTAGAGGAGCAATGAACAGAGGCCAGGGATCACCTAGGAATTCAGCTGGCAGCTCTGACAGCTGTGAAATTGTCCTATCAGCAGTGTCATTGAAGGGAGTGCCACACAGATCCTCAAACAGAACTAAATGACTGTGGATCCCCTGTTTGACTGAATTTCCTCATACTTGTTCCTGAACCCAGTGAATTCTTCCCTAATGCTGCATCACGTTGGAATAAACTCTGTACTTTTTCCTTAAACCTGACTCTGGTCAGACAGCACTGGGAACCATCTCTGTGAAGCAGAAGTGAACACAGGAAGCGTGTGCTCTCTTAGAGGCTATCCTACACCAACCTCAGGTGTAGGAGTCCTCACTGTTCTGCAGGACTGTCATCTGCTAAACTGCAAGGAACCAGACACGTGTTTGGGAGGCCTCCCTTGGTAAGCAGGATCCACAGATCGTTGGCAAGTAATGGGAGCCTTAGCAAAGGGTTCGTAGCTTGCCATTGACTTCGGTTTTTCTTGACTCCCAGTCTAACGGCACCTCTGATGTCCAGGGTTGTTTCAGCTGCATCAAAGTGAATGGTAAACAGCCAGTGGAGGCCTAGAGCCTTATAATAAAAAAGTGCTAACACACACCTCTGCTTGTGCTTCAGGATGAGTTTAGTTCGACATAGGGTGAGGGTCCTGCTATTTATTTTTTATTTCCTATTATTTATGCTGACATTTTGGAAAATAATACATTTTGTTGATCTGTAAAATTCTGGAAGAGAGATTCTTACATACCTTTTAGCCTAGGATGTCACTCCTGGTAAATGAAAATAAAAAGAAATATTTACATACAACTGGTTTTTGCTATTTTTGACCATCATTCTTCAGTAGTTCTTTTTTTAACTTTTTCTTCTTTTACCCTGCAGAACTGAGAGGAATGAGATTTTGAGTTTTGGGGCTCTACCAAGAAGCAACACAACCCTGAAGAGTCAAGGGTGCTGCTGAACCTTAGCCTGTCTGAAGTGTAGATATGCCTCCCACCTCAGATGGGAGAGGGAACAGTTGCAGCTAAGCCACAAAGCTTATTGGTATCAGTTGAGTGGAGATGATTGCTAAAGCTGGAGATGCAGATTTTTTTTTTTTCCAGTTCAAAGCCTCTCTTTGATTTGCCCATCACTGTCTGAAATTTTCATCTATGGGACTCACATTTTCAAGTTTGATCAGTCATCAGATTCTCTAAAACGTGTGAGCAATAGCGATGTAGTGATTCCCAAAGATGAAGAAAAGTGCAAACCCCATGCTTCCTGACTCCATAAAGAGAGCTGGAAGTACTCGAGTGACAAAACAGCTGCAGACAGAAACTTCAAATTAGGCAGGAAAAAAACCTCCTTTGCTAAAGACAAAAGTTTGTGTAGTGTCCTGATGAAAATGAATTCGCTTTTGCCTGAATAAGAAGCTCTCAGAAATCTCACTTGGTGCGGGCTCAGTTCATTTTAAGGAGCTCTCGTGGTCCTCCTAATAACAAGCGCCCACTGGAGCCTTTACTGCTGCTCCTTGTGTTTCCTGTATATAAATGAGTTTCATGAACTGTTTTGTCTGGCATAGGCAGCAGTGGAGGGCACTGTACGTGTGTACGTGAAGCAGGGGCAATGGTGTGGCAGAAACAGGCAGGTTTCACTGGTGCTGCAGCGTTACGATCGCCCTTTTAATGACTACCCAGGCATCCTCAAGGATCAAAATGCTATGGAAATACAAGTCGTAACGTAGTTACATAAAATTAGAGCAGCAGTAAAAAAGAGAGTGAGCTAGAGGCAGGAGAGGACACACGAGAAAACAATTCCTCAACTGAAATGTGGATTAAAGGTTCATTTAGGCAGGTTGCTATGTAACTCTGGACTGACCACAGGCATGTTAAGGCAGCATTCAGCCCCTCTGTAAAACATTTGCTGGTCCACAGGAAGAGTTTGTTGCATTAAGTAATTTATGGGGTGCTAAGAAGTTCCTTAAGCTATTATTAAAAACATACAAAATCTTCCCTGGTTAGGACTCTAGTAACTCAGACTTCTAACTAAGCAGAACTGATAGGGCAGGCCTTTTGATGTTTAATGAGTTCTGAAGCAGATGTGAGATGTGATAGACAGGGGAGCTGGGGTGATTTAGTGCTCGTGGAACAAAATGATGAGATCCCCTCCTGAAAAAGAAAATGTAGCTAAAAAGAACAGGTTTTTTTTTTGTTCTTGTTCGTCTTCGTCCCGCGGCCCCGCCTCTTTTGCCTCTCGGGTGGTTGTTTTGTTGCGTCTTCTC
>WTSP01022528.1:3309-57529 GCA_025331215.1 Actenoides lindsayi | reverse complement strand
TGGAACTTCAATTATGATTTTTTAATATATATAATTTGGGGGTTTTTTGGCAGATACACATGAAATCCATTTGTCTAGCAACACCCAATCTTAATTAAGGTTTCATTTTTGTGGTTTGAGGGGTTTTTTTGTGTGTTTTTTTAATATATCAGCCAATATTGGGTTTGGGATCACTTTGTAATAAATAGCATATGTATCCAGTTCTGTGAAAGGAATGCCAAATTCATACATTAAAGCCACTTAAGTAACATTTCTTATGTAAAATGGTTGCAAAGGTTTGGGCCCGCAGTTCCCTCGCTTATTTAGTACTGCTGAAAGGACATCTCACATATTGTCAACATAGCTTCTTCGGTTCCAGTCATTCAAGAATTTTACAGGAAAAAAAAACAAACAACACAAAAACAAAACAACAAAGTTAAATTCAGTTGCCCCCAAAAGAAACCCATTCATCTCCCACTGTGCATAAAAAGCAGGAGGGTTTTTTGGTCTAGCACACCAGAGAACACAGAGAGGTCCAGGCTGAGGATGGCTCTGCTGTGCAATGAAGATCTTCTACAATAAGGTGGATACATTAAGTGTTCTGCCCATACCAGCACTTCACTCATAGGAAAGAAGCAGTTGCACAAACACTTTAAACTGGGATAAATGACACCAACAATAAAATTGAAAAGCCATCCATCTATCACCACACGTTCATTTTGTCCCTAGGCCACCACCAATTCCCTGAGAAAAGCAGAAATATCAGTTGGCTGCCCAGCAAACTAGATGGGGAAAATTTATTCAGATAAAATTAGCTGAGGCAAATCAGTAATTTTTTAAATTTATTTTAAACTCCAACCAGTTCCCTGAACAATGACACAAATGAACAGGGAAGGGCTGAGAAGCACAGGGAGAACAGAATTGTTTTCTTCCCTTGCCAATGCCAATTTAAAATATTCAGGGGACTGTGGTTTCCCTGACCCTTCATAACACTTATTAACAAAATCAAATGCAATAAATATTAACAGGACAGTATCTCGTGCTCCTTCTATTGTCCACACCTCACTGATCGTTTTGACACCTCTACAATGTCAGTCAAACCAACAGCTGATGCAGAACAGTAAACTGGAGCAGGAAAAACTATCTGCTAGAAGAATAGTTTTGTTTGGTTTTTTTTTTCAGCTAAATTATTTTTCCCACAGGAAGCTGCAACGAAGGACTGTTGAGTCTGTAATGTTCTTTTTAAGAGCCCCATAGTTGAGTGTCTACACCACGACATGTATTTGTTTTCTAAGGTTGTAGTCAAATTCCTTTTAGTATATTAGAAACTTTACAGGTTTGTGTTTTATTTGAAAGCAGTTACTCCATCTACACACAAAAATGACTTCAAGTTTTTGCCATGTGTCCCCTTTTGATGGCTTTTATTAAGCCAGGTCCAATTCTCTGCCAGGCACTCACTCCCTTGCCTTTGTACAGCTGCTACCAAGATCAGCACTAACTGCTCAATCTGGCATCACAAGGACAGATTCAGCTACACTTCGATTTAAAAAAAAAATAAAATGCAAATCAAAAAGATGTCATGGAACTAATTTTTGAAGCTCCACAGAACATCTCTTAGGTGTGGGAACACCATAAATTGACTAGATCTTGAAGGCTGCTTAGAAAATTCTGTCTGCTACATCTTCATTAAATGAAAAGACTTTGTGCACGTACTTTCATCTGCACGCAAACTCACAAACAGAGCCCATCAAAAGGGGCAGAATATTTTACAACCACTAGCTTTACTTCAGAAAATACCAGTGAAAATTTATTTCAGATAAATATACAGTTATGTTCATATGGAGAAATGAAGACAAAAAGGGGTTTAGGCATCCATTTATTTTGATTTCCTTTCATCACATACCTCTGCTGCCTGGTTTCCAGAGATCTCAGGCCCTTTCAAGTTCAGCTGTAATCACGGGCTTTCAGATCTTGCTCATTCGCCCGAGTCACCCAAAATTAGAGGACACAGTTTTAGGTCTTGATCAGTGTATTGTGGTGGGGCTGTGGCACAGCAAAGACAATGCATGCTGCTCAACTTGGTCCAATTTATCTAACATTTAAACCAGTCCTTGTTTTCTGCGCTCATGCAATTGTCTGGAATCTATTCTGGCAATGAATACTAAGATTGTAAGACAGAAATATAGCTGAAACTGAAAATGTTTCTACTACATAAACAGTGACATAAAGATGAAATTCATTACATTACCAGTCTCCAAATGCAGACCTTAAAGGATATGCCAGCTAGTGGATGGTTAAGAGTTTCAGCACTTTGGGCCAGACTCCAAAACTCTCAAGCCAGTTGGTAATTAACAGACATCTAGGTCCTCCACATGAAAGAAGTCTATTGTTTTAAGCAGTGACACAAATTTTTCCTTTCCTTTTCATAGCCAGTGTCCTGTCTGTGATTTAAGATTCCCTTAGGACCGTAACAGTCTATGATTTTAGAAGCTCCACTTCTCAAATAGACCGTTTGTTTGACTTTTAGTTGCCAGGAATGCAAACGTGCTTACATCACAGGTAGAACAAAATAATTTTACAGGTTTCTCAGAGATCCCAAATTTCCCCTTTCTTTAATAGATGTAAAAAACAACATCCAAATAACCTAATGAAAACCTAACATATCTACGATAGCAACAGAATTACAAATCATAGTGACAAATCATACTGAGGGCTTGTAAACAGTCTGTGCTGAGTCCAATTAGTAAGCAACGTACCTAGAGGGAGTATTAGTCCATGTCTTCATAAATAATGATGTGCAAAACTTCCAAGATAAACCAAAGGCTGCTCCACTGAACGCATTCAGTATAGAGGCAATCATCTATGATCTGTATGAAGTTGTCTGTTCTATGATCTGTTATCTTACTCAAGATAGATTAGATGCATGAAAACCAACAGACTACATATAAACCGTATTTAAACTAATCAATGTAATGAAAGAGAACAACATATTAAAGCTGCATTTTGAAAGGATGAGGTCCAGACACTTATCTATAAGACAGCAAGTTAAATCACCAAGAAGGATAACAGGGAGGATGTGACAGAGGAGGAGCTGGTAAAAGTTGACAGGAAGATACTTTAACAAGAGTCAATAAAACAAAGAGCCAATTCCATCAGAAAAGGACACAAAAAACTAAATGAGAATTATAAAACATTTTCCAAATGCCCACGGCTTTTCAAACTCTATGGCTTTAACTGCTTTGCTATTTTTTTGAGTCTGACTGGCATCTCTGTACCTCACGCAAGCCTATCTAGCCAGGTGAAACACCCAAGTCCCCACTGCATTCAAGATGATAAAAACATCCCTGGAGAAATGGATGAGAGAGTTCCTTCTGGACCAGCTTCATCTTCTCCCACCCAAAAAGGAGCCACTTGATTGTTCATCTGAACTCTCCAAATACGACCAGAACTATGTAACACAAAAGCATAATTCAGCAACTCAATCAACAGCACCGTTCCCCAGGACAATCAGCCCAAATCAGCCCTTTCACTGTCACCCCGACAAAGGTGTGGAATGGGCTGTCCTCACCTCCAGGTGCAGTTGGTCCAGGTCTAGGCTACAGAGTCCCAAGAAGCTTACACCGCTGCCAGAGAAGTGCTGCAGGCAGGTTCCTGCAATGTCACACCAGCATCGCCTGTGAGCTTCTGCCACCTAACAAGTTTGGGAAGAACTGAGCTTACTGGCTGACAGGAAGAAGTTGCTGCTCTGTTGCAGAAAGCCTATCTTACAGTTCTAGATGAAAGCAAACCCATGGAAACTCAGGTATGTCGCAAAACTGCCTCCTCATAGTCATTTATTTTAAGAAAGATGCAATTTCCATTCCTTTTGCTTCAAATAACAAGCAAAATATACTAATTTCTCTTTTGTCTGAGGCATGTAGTCATGTGCTTCCAGCTTCTTCAATCACTCCCAGTTGCTAATAAAAGCCTTTGAGTGCTACTAACACTTCATAGGGAATAACAGAGATTACACCAGCATTACCTCTTCACTATATGTCCTCTGCGTTCACTTCCCAAAACACAGAAGACTGCATTTCCCATCACCCTGACATAAGGCACGTTGACACATGCATGAACGCAGAAGTCCAATTTCAATCAGTCCTACATTTCATTTTAGTAGATTCCTTGCACTGGCTTCCAGGGACAGCCTGGGCACCCCCCTGCTCTCTCTTCTAGAGATGAGCCTCACCAGGGGTGACCACCACAGACCGCAGCAGTGCGTGCTCACCGCCCCAAGCCAGGTGAAATGGAACGGCCATCTCACTGCAGCAGGTGGAAGAAGCTCCAGTTGCTTGCTCAGCGCCGCAGGACAGCACCGTTAACTGCTTCCAAGACAAACCAGTCATCGTGGTCAGACTCCTAAACCTTACATTTCAATTAATTATTGCTGGAAAAAAAAGGCTCGAGCTCATTTGCTGCTTGTCACCATGAAGCGTATGGCAGCTTTATGATCACAAAAACCTCACCCTGACCACATCGGGCAAGCAGACATATACAATCCTGTTATTCAGCAGTAAATATAGCTATTTAACAACACTCCTTGTTTATGAGAATGCTTTATCATCTCCATAGTGCTGATTAATGCTTACCATAGTTTCAAATCATGAAGGCAAATACATAAGGCTATTTAGGAGGTATTTAAGGAAGGGAAACTTTCTGAGAAAATAATCTTTTAAAATAGCTTCTAATTAATGAAATCATTATGATGATCTTCTCCATCTTCTCTGTATTTGCTATATTCATACCCAAATTGTAACACAAGTGTTTCATAACATTATTCACTTGCACACGTTAATAATTCAGTAAAATGAAATTATCTGCAATTTTTCTCTCATAATGCAATATATTCCACAAACAAGAAATGCTTGTACTTAATTACAGAAGAGAAATATATCTTTTTATAACCTAAACAAGTATTTTTATCAGGAGATTTGTCAGCACATTAGTAATGCTGAGCCACCCTGTTGCCAACAGTGTTACTGTCGTTTGATTTCTCTCTGTAGAACTGGGCAATGCTCAGGGGCTAATCAGTGAACTTCAAACACAGGCACAGATGTAGGAATGCCTGTGTAAATATTTAAAAGGTTTATAAAGTACAAAGCAGATACCAGACATTAAAATCTTCTGGAGGATCCTGGGTCTGAATAGGGCTCCAAGTCATGTAAATATAGCATTTGCCCACAGACAAATCAAATTTCTATCTCTCCCCCAGCTAAAGAAATACTTTTAATAATATCCACAGCACTGGAAATGCTTTGACTATTATTTGAGCATATTATGCTTATATCTAGTTTAAAGTGGTGGTAAAAGAAAGGTGACAAAAAATTGATGACAAACCGCCCTCCCCACCATTTAAGAATGGGTTGATTTTTGCCTCTCTGAAAAATCCCTTTACATAGCTACAATGCAAACACTTCTGAAGTTACGCTACTGAAAATTTTAAGGGCAATGTCAACTTCTTTTTGATTCAAGGTGTGAAAAAAGGCAGCAGTAATTTAGCACTTCACAGGGTACTGCTGCAACCAGCAACGGCAAACAGCACGGGCCAGCAGTGAAGTTAAGCACCTCATTAACTTCCATTTTTACTTGGGGGGCTGGAATCAAGAGGCCAAAAAATTCTTCAGTAACTTGCTTTCATTCTCCCCCTGCTCACTACCTGCGTGCCTGCAGCCCCACTGAGCTCAGCCAGCTGCCAGGACCCTTCTGGCCAAGACAGCTTCCCTGAGGGACTCAGCAACTGCCCGGACTCCGCACAAGCTGTGGGGAGCCCCACAGGCAGGCTGCCTCACCCCACACTCCAGAAGAGGTACCATATCTCACAGAAGCTCAGGCCAGGCAGACCCCGCCATGCTCGAAGCAGCATGCAGGGCTATCCCTGCAGCCTACCACTCGCTCCTAACGGATCAGCTGCCCGACCTGGCCCTCGCCCCTGCTCTTCCTCGGCTGGGCTGGGCGGGGCTGTGCCAAGATGGCGGCGCGCCCGCAGCACCCAGCCCGCTGCGCCACCGCCACCAGGAGATTACGGCCCCGCCCCGCCTCCCACCTCAGGAAGTCCCCGCCCCATCGAGATAGCGGGCAGGGGCACCGCCTGGCTCTTGGCTCTCGCCCCGCCCCCATCGCCTCCCCCTCCAGCACCGCCCCATTGGCCAACGCGCCGGTGCCCCCGCCGCAGCCAATGGGAGCAAAGAAAGGCGCGCGTCCTGGCGCGAGGGGCCCACCTCTTGCGCGCAGCCATTCGCTCGCTCGGGAACGGCCCCGCCGTGCGCATGCGTGGTGGCGAGGAGACGCCGGCGTACAGCTGTAACACGGAAGCTTCGGCGTCCAATCACCAAGGACTTGCCCGCCCTCGGGGCGGGGCTATCGGCTCGGCGCACGCGTCCTGGCGCCAGAGGGTGTCGCCCTCTTGTGGTGCGCGGCGCCGGTGCAGTGCGCGCTCCCGGCGGCGACGCGTGTTTGGGTGGTGCGGGGAGAGCGGCTCGTTTGGGCTGGGCTGGGCTGCTCCGCAGGTACCGTTAACTGTGGGCAGGCGAGAGGGGACGACACGAGCGAGGAGGAGGGAGGGAGGCTGGCTGGCTGGCGGGGGGCCTAGCCCGTGACGCTGGCGGGGTCGCGCCGTCCCGTAGCAAAGCTCGGAGAGGGCTGCGGTGGTAGGTGACGCCGGGGTCGTGCGAGAGCCGTCACCCGACGGGGGACGGGGCACGGAGTGGCTCGGCCTCCCCCAGGCCGCAGCCCGCTGCTCCCCACCTCCCGGGGACGCCTGCCTGAGGGAGTAGGCGGGGTCTGGGTGACCCCCGCGCCTCAGCCTGGCGACGCGTCCCGCCGCGCGTTAATCCTTTTCTCTTCTCCATCCCCAGATGAGCTGAGAGACGTTGGCCAGAGGAGGGTGGAAGGTGCTGGGCCGAGGTGGGCCAGGGCCCCCGGCGGGCCCAGGGTGGCCCCTGACGAGAGGCTTGCCCCCACGAGAGGTTCTCCCCCGCTCTTGGTTCACCCCATGTCGGCAGACACTGGCACAGCGCTGCCCTACCTGAGCTGGGCTCGGCCTCTAACAGCCCCAGAGGATGGAAGAGGAAAGTAAGCCTTAAAAAAAGTATATGTTTCCAGCAGTCATTAGGCAGATCTTGTGAGAAGCTTTCCTAGGATTCGGTAGTTTTCACCTCTTTCCCTAGTCAACCACATGAAACTTCTGTGCCAGAATGAATGGAAGTGCTCTGGGTTTTTTTCAGTTATAACATAGAAAAGATTAAGGAGATAGGTTATAAGTAAGGTATGGTTTATGTTCTCTGAGTCATTACTAGTGATAGCAATTTGATATCTTCAGTGTGGTTGAAGAATGCTGCCTTCTCCGTAGTATTATTACATATCTTGCATCAACTGAGAAACAGATTCAGTAATTTTTTACCAAAAACCCCTTCAGTTTTTCCTAAATAAATTAATTTAATTGTAGTACTGCTGTAATGACAGCATTAATTTTAATTAAAAAAAAAAAAAAGAGGGAGAAATGTGAGCTAATAGGAAGTGGGAACTATGTAGGTTCATCTGAATATGCTGGAAAATATGGGTCGTCTGACAGCCTTATGCTTGAGGGATAAGAAGAAATGACCTACGTGAAAAAAAAAAAGTCCTCACACAGCTTGTTTTATTTGAGTGTTTTTCAGCTCAGTCTTTACAAGATGTGGGATGACTGTTTGCAAGTGGGATGACTGTTTCACTGCAATGCTTCCTTGCACCCCACTGGTAGCTGCTGTAGTATTTACTGGTATAAATTTGAAGCTACAACCATTTTAATTTCTTATCTGATCTCTTACTTGTCCATTCTGCACCTCCTGCTGCACTGTGTGACTGCTTTGAAGGGGAGAACCTTGCCAGTTCCAGGGAGGAGGGGATTGAAGGTAGTGTAATGTGGGTTTATGAAGAGAAAGGGGAAGGTAGTATGTATTTGGCACCACCTCTGGTGTGAAAATGATAACTGAAATACAATAGTTTCGCCTTTTTTGGTGCATGTGTAAGATATTAGTCAGCAGGAGTACAGGTCCTTTACAGTAAACACTCAACCAAGTATTTTTTCTGGTAGCTGGCATAAGTAGCCCTGGCCTTGGCTGCTTGTTTCTTGCTCTAGTATCACCAGTCAGTGATAGTCAGTACTATCCAAACATAGTAAATGCATTGAAAAACCTGAAACCAGGTAAGAAATAAGGACAGCAAAGGACAGCAGTTTTAATCTGCAGTTGTGAAACTTCTTACTAGAATTTCTGAATACCTGTTTCTAAACACAGATATTACATGTACATATTTCTTGTTATTTTAAGTTTGTGATACTGGCAGGCACAGCAAAGGATGGGAATGGCACGGGGCAGATGTCAGGATAGTCAGCTTGTGTAGCTGAGGGAGGTTACAGCTATTGAAAAAATTCCAAATGTCCCTTGTTTATTAATATGTTCAGTTCACTCAGTTGCAAATGTTTTTCAGTGTCACATCTGTGAGTTTCAGTGGTGATGAATGAATTTCCCAATGAAATGAGTGGGAGCCTTTGGAAAGTCCACCAGGAGCTACTTCTGATTTCAGACATTCTGGGAGCTGTACAGACTTGTAAATGGCACTTTGCATTTCAGGTGATTTGAAGGCATTTTGGACACAGTTGGGAGATCGAAGAGTGGACGTCATTTTTGAGCAGGTTCAAAATGTGCTGCTGTTGCTGAAGCATAAGATCAAGAACGGAACTGCCACAAACCAAGGTTTGAAATCCTTGTAATGATTAAGCTGGACTGCAAGTGAGCTGTGTAGGGCTGTGTGATACCTGCCACAGTTCAGGTATCTCTGAAGTTAAATTGTTTAGTAGTTGGCATTTTTTAGCAGTTGCCTGTATACTTTTTCAAACAGTGTGTGGCTCTTAAGCACATGGAACTGAAATGATTGTTCTTGAGAAGTATGGAAATATCTGCAGTGCCTTGTGTTTTGTTTATCATCAGAAGTTTTAGCCTTTCAACTGATCTCAGTGAATTGAATGGTTTTGAGGTGGGACTGTAATCATGTAGGTACTATTTCATGCTGGAGATACCATTATAACTTGAAACATTAGTGGAAAAATGTGACAGCAATGCATTTAAGATTGTTCCTGATTTTCCTGAAAATAAGTTTACTTTCTCTGCACCAAAATCAGAGTTCCGATAAGCCTGGAGCAGCACCACACAGGTTTTGGGTTTTGTTTTGTTGGGGGTTTTTTTACTGGCTTCTTTAATTCAGAAAAATTACCTTTTATTATTAAGTCACTTGTGTAAATGGAGTCTATGGATCTTACTGCTTTTTTGGTGCAAGAAAATGAACAGTGGTTCATTAAGGTGCTTCTAAACCACACGCTCTGTATTCTATTGCTTGCTCTAAATTGGTAGTGCATTTTTTGGTGTGTATTTGAGCTCTCACATCTTGATTTTTATGACCAAATATTACAGCAGTGTATAGATAAAAGTTGAACTTGAATCCCCAGGTAATATAATGAATCAGTGACATAGTTACATTTGAATTTTTCTATGCTTTGTTCTGTAAAAATTTCAAATTAAAATATTAACATGGATTTTGCTGACGTTGTCTTGTCACCTTGTAATACTTATTGTGTGGGGTGAGACACTGAGACACAACTGCTCTTTCCTTTCTGTTCCTACTATTTGAAGGCCATTTCCACAAATCTAGGAGCAGCATTAATTTGGTCTGCCAAGATCCAGCCTTTCTTAGCAGGAAAATTACTAGTCTGATGACAAAGTAAAGAAAGAAAATTACACTAAATTGTGTTTATCTATATTACTGCCACTGGAGGCTACTGGTTTGTGTGTGTTTGGAAACATTCCAGCAACTTTGCAAACATTCCAAAAGGTGGAGGAGCTTCAGTGCAGATTCACAGCTACTGACATAAGCTGTAATTTTACTGTAATTTGTAGATGCATCTGTTAAGAACTGGGGTGCAAAAGGTTTCTAGTAATACCAGTCTTGCAATGATTAGCATGCTGAGGAAAGAAGTGTCTCTGAAGGACTTAGAGTTTGCTTTTCCTTTTAGTAGTCCCTATTATAATTACTTAAATTATATTTCATATCTGTTCTGGTTTTTTTTTTTTTTAATAGAATACTTGCAGGCTTGGTCACTGGTGAAGGAAGCTAATCTAGGTGGTCTCTTAACTTTGACAAATGGTATGTGCATCTCAGTTGTATTTGTTTGGTATGTGGATTTAATTTGTCTTGCTTTACTCACAAGGGGCTTTTTTCCCTTCATTGAAATCGATAAAATAAATCTGAGAAACATGTTAAGCTTACAAAAGAAAAAATGTGATTGTGAGTTTCTTCAGGTACTGGGCTGTGGACTCTGAGCAGGGTTTGTACTTTTGTGGTTTGTGTGTGTGTGGGTACAGGTTGTACCAAGCGAAGAGAGTTGGAAGTCATAAGGCCTGATGAACCTGAGCTGGCTGCGGAGTCATCCCGTGCCAGGCTCTACTAGCCATCATGCCCTGGCATATTTCAAATAGTGAAGAGAAACCTGTATGTGTGTTTCATACACATGTTGTCTCCATGCTCTTTGAAAGCCACACGAAAGATTTTAATGTGCAAATCACCTGGTGCTCTGTGAAAAAGGGTAAATCTTCATGATGCGTTTCCGCCTCCAGTTTGTCAGCGCACGCCTATTTTTTTCCCCTTCGGGGAAAGGGAAGGAGAGGGTGGGAGGAAAAGGAGGCACAGGAGAGAAAGCATCAGAGTGTGTTGTGTCAGCTCATTTCTGACTTGCACACCTATATGCAAACACGCAGCTTCTGTATAAAGTATAAAAAGCAACAGCTTTTTTTAGCAGGGCACTTGGTAGCGTGCTCTTTGTTAGCTGTAGTTCAGAGCAATCTATTGTTCTCCATGTAGTTTGGCAATTATCTCTTTAGTAACTGAAGTTCCATTATACATTGAAATGTGGGTTGCTGAAGTTTTTGCTTGTACTCATACTTTTTCAGTAAGTGATGTGTCTGACGGAGATGGCACACAGGAAACCAAACCCAAACTGCAGCCTCTTCTTACAGATGATAACATGGCAAACTCCATAGAAGGTTCTCACAGGTCAGTGTATTTAATAGTTTATTCCATTTCCTTATCTGACTTATTCTTTAGTGCATTTGAGGGGGATTTTAATCTCTCTCTTTTATTTCTAAATTTTAAATCCAGTTCTGAATCCCGCCAGTTCTCAAAGTGAAAGTATTTTTAACTTGTCCTAAATGGAAAGCCTGAGGTTTTGAGTAGAATTGTCTGATTTACCACATGAGAACATTGCAGAATAAAACAGGGCATTAGGTTGTGAATAAAGATCCATGAGTATTATCAGGGTTAGGACTCAAAATTTTTGAGTTCATTTGTCAGGCTTTCACAGGCTGTACAGATTGTCAGTCACATGACTTAGTCTCTCTGTATTTAGCCTCAGGTACTCATTTGGAAGATGTGGGTAAAGATATCGTGGGTTTTTTGTGGTTTGTTTTTTTTTGTGTGTGTGATGTCATTTCTGTGTTTTAGTATTTAAGTCATTTCTGGGAAGAAATTTTTGCCTTTTTTTTTTTTTTTAATGCCATTAAATATGTCTTCATATGATGTTAGGACAGTACCACAGTGCAAACAGCGATTGAGTGAAACTCTTAGCCTTCTGGCAATGGGCTGTTTCTTTCCTGCACTAATAATCTTGAACCACTAAAAACCTGATTGTTTTACTGGTTGTCTAAGATGCTGCTCTTTTTTTTTTTTTTTCCCTTCCTCTTGTTTCGTGGTTTGTTTGTTTGTTTTAGTCCAAGTAGCAAAGAGGAGGAGATAGAAAAAACAGATTCAGGGAGTGAAGAAGCATCTAGTAAAATTCAAGATTTACCTTTAAATCCACCATACCGGAACCACAAGTGCTCCAGCTCCTGTCTTGCCAACGGAGCAGTGGGCTTCTTCAAAGGTGAAAATCCCCTGAAGATACCAATCCTGCTTCACTTTCAAAGACGCCATGCAAAAGCGGACTGCCTGTCGAAGTCGCTGGATGTGAATTACAAAGCTCCTTGCGGTCGGAGCCTGAGAAGCTTTCAAGATGTGCAGAATTACTTGTTCGAAACGGAGTGCAATTTCTTATTTGTGGATCACTTCTCCTTCAACACTTACGTACTGTTGGGCAGGAACGCTGCAAATCCTGAACCCCTCGTCTTTGATTTTGATATTAGCAATGGAGCCGAGTCGGTGCCCGTTTCCTTCTCTAATGATCTTGATCGCTCGAGATTACCTTATTTCAAATATCGGAGGGCATCGTGGCCACGTGGGTATCACCTCAACAATCTCTCCAGCATGTTTGTCGATTCGTGTGACTGCACAGATGGCTGCATCGATAGGTGGGTAGAAAAATCTAATCCCGGACAAACGATGAGTGATGCCCCAGCAGTACTGGGGTGGTGGTGTAAGCGTGAAGGACGTGGTATCAAACGGAGCCAAATAACGAAGTACCAGCACTGCTGGAATATCTGTGGTAGCTCTCTTGTGCCACGCTCTTGAGTTGTCTGAACACCACTGTGTCTTTGTTTTCTCCGGAACTCGGGTGCTCCTGCCTGCCCAGCCTCTATTGTAGGGAAGGAAGTGATCCATAGGTGGATTATTGTGTTCCTTTCCCATTCTTCCCAAACTCGCGGTACTTCACCAGGTGGAGTTGGCAAGCAGATCTCTCAGCTTTGGGGAAGGGAGAATCTTGGGCCAGCAGAGGAAGGCTTGTTTCCTGGCAGGCAGGGAAGGATCCTGCATGACAATTTCTGCTGCAGCTCCCTCTGTGGGATGGCATCCTAGTGATGGGATTGGACAGCGTGGAGAGATCAGATCATTTGAAATTTAGAAGGTTACTGAGGGCAGAGGAAGAAACATCCCCCATTCACAATCTCTATATCCCATCCTTCCCCTTGTCTAAATATGAGCTATGAAACCCTGTGGTCACGGAGCATATGAGTGGTTCAAATGGTCTTGCTCATTGCCATCTTCTTCTAAAGTTCAGTAGCTCTGGGCTGTGTATTACTCTGGAAACCTGCCACAGTTAATATATGCGAGTTTGGTGATAATTTCGTCTGCTTTCTTGAAGGATGTTTGTCTTTGACCTGACCTCTGCCTGTAGTTGTTATTTGGTGTTGAATCCATTTTGTGTTGTTGATAGTTAGGGTGGTTGCATGGGCTGGTGTGCAGTGTAATTGCCTGTGACCCAACAAAAGCTTGAAATCACAGCCTAATATAATGAAGCTTTGGTAATAAGAGTTAGTTTCATCTGAGCAGTGGGCAACAGCAAGTACGTAGCTGCTGCTGCTGCTTTGCACTGAACTCCCCCAAGAGCTGAGATGGTTTTGGGGTTCAGGATTTGAGCCATTGCTCTTTGCACAAATGCAGTGGATCTTTGGAGCTGATGTGACAGAAGATGGTAAAGACCATTATTGCTTGTGTTTTCTACTCTGCGGCATGAAATTCTTTACTTTCTGGGGGCTCAGGTGGGAGGAAGGTGATGAAGTAGTGGCTGACAGGGATTCTGTGCCAGAAGAGGTGGTTTTCTTTCTTTTTCCTTCTTTTCTTTCTTCTTTTTTCCTTCTTCCATTTGACAGTGTCCTGTTTGTAATAAATTTCTGTGATACTTCAGCTGTTTGCTTGTATCTCTTAAGGAGCTTGGCAGACCAGTGGGATTGGGGTGGAGAGAACCTGATTATTGTAAAGCACACATAACCAGGCAAGAGGCAAAGAGAAGGCTAGGGTGTCTGAACTGGCCTTGTGGAGTAAAAGGAGTGGGGGAATATAGGTGTATATAAAAGTGTGTGTGTGTATAGTCAAGTGCATTTTAAATTATCTAGATTTTTGTTTGATGCACTCTGCCCTAAATACGTTCTGAGATGTTTTACTGTTCTTTTTCAGGTCAAAATGTGCATGCCTACAGCTAACTGCAAGAGGCTGCAGAAAAATTTCTCTGTCTTCAAGTATTAAAACATCCCATGGATACAGTTACAAAAGGCTGGAGGGACCTGTTCCTAGCGGGTAAGAAAGACCAAACTATTAACTGTTATTTATTTGTAAACTCTTGTTTTACTTCTGTAGTGCAAGGGCTACAAGACTGCAGTAACTGCAGCTTCTGGATTGCTGAACCCATCCGTTTTTGTCACAATTTTACTGACAGATCACGGTGATAAAAAATAATTTATGTGACTTGAGTAATAGGAAAAAGCCTCTTTTTTTACTGCAGAATAACATAGTATTACCTGGTCCAGGAGCTCAGGCTGTGTCTGACCCACATGCTGGTTTATTCAGGCCTGCCAAGGGGAGAAGGGAGAGGAGAAGGAAACCTGTCACAAGGGAAGGAAGTCTATTACAAGGCCAACACAGCATATATCAGCCAAAGAAGTAGAAAGCAGTAGCAACCCTTGGGTTTTGCCCGGTAGTTTGTCCACCAATTTGCCCTGTAGGACCAGAGTACTGAAGAAATAGCAGTCAGCTGCTGTTGCCAGACCTGGTTCTGTGTGATTCTTCCTAGAGGCTCCAGAGCTGTCCCAGTGCTGCAAGTGTTTGCCCTTTCTCTTACTTGGCTCCCATGGATTAATATGTGGCCTGGGGAAGGTGCCAGTAACCTTGGGAGGTTTGGGAGAGGAATTGTGCAAGGTAGCTTTCTGCAGTAGCCAAGGGGTAAACCCACAGGCTTAAGGAGCCCCTTTCAGTCCCTTGTTGCAGTGTGATGTTAGTGTATGGTTGGTGTGCAGATTTAAAGTTGCCAGTGAACCCAGAAGGAAATGCCAAATAAAAGCACAATGGAGAATTCTTTTAGAAATGTTTTGTTAAATCATAAAACTCATGACAGCTACACTGAGGTCCAGCCAGAAAGGTTGTTTTTGCTAAAATCTGTTCCAGCATAGACTGAGGTGCTTCACAGGGATTCGTGCTGCTGTGTGATTTACTCTCATAAAGTTAAAAGGCACCATTTATTTTTCTTGTCTACTTAGACCAAAATCTGGCTAACAGACTCTTAAAGTTGATGAATCAGCAGTCAAGAAAATCATGAGCTTCAGAGCACTGCTGCACAAATGGTTTTAGCCAGAATCTTTCTCTTTTTCAGTCAACTGCCTTACTAATACTCGGGAAGGAAATTAATAACAGCAACTTTGTTTTGGTAATGCACTTTTTTTTATATTGTGTTTTGTTTTGCTTCCTCTTGGCAGAATTTATGAGTGTAGTGTGTTGTGCAGGTGTGATAAGATGATGTGTCAGAACAGAGTTGTGCAGCATGGCATTCAAGTCAGGTTGCAAGTGTTCAACACGGAGAAGAAAGGCTGGGGCGTCCGCTGCCTAGATGATATCGACAAAGGGACGTTTGTTTGTACTTACTCAGGTAACAGAAAGTGAAGATGTGTAGCCTAATTCTCCCTCTCCTGTGGCCTGTGCCTTGGATTTTTTTTTTGATTTTTAATTTTTTTTGAGAACCAAAGATGGAAATATGAGGTTGGAAGAGAAGTGAATCAGTATAACCGTAACTTGAAAGATGATCAGAAAGAAAAACCTTGAAGAGCTTTGCAGTGTGATGATGCCAGACAAACAATCAAAACATTGTGGAGCAAAGCCTGTCTCAAACTGCTGATTTTTCCCTCACAGGTCTGTGCACCCTGTGCCAAGGCTAGTTTTCCTTCCATATAAATGCATTCATATTTTGCTTTCCCAAACTCTCGTATTTTTTTAATGTAAGTTTGAGTTGCAGTGGTGAGTGTGAACCATGTTAGAAAACATTTTTTTTACTTTTTTTTTTAAGAAATTATTTTCTTTTTCTTCCAGGCAGATTAATGAGCAAAGCTGAAGTTCAAGTATTGGGAGATACTGGTCAAGATCTGAAAGAGAAGAGTGTGAATGACAGAGGCCATGGCTTTTTTCACAGAAAAAGAAAACTTGACAGTGATTGTTCAGACTCTGTGATTGAACTAGTGCAGACTGGCAAAAACGACATTCTTGAGAAGCAGGAATCTTTGTCTCAGACCATGGATAATGAAAATAAATCAACCCTGTAAGTTTACCAAAGCAAACTTAAACATAACAGAACTAATTCTGCTATCCTAGAAAGTCCTTTCTGAAACATAGAGTAGAACTGAATGCCCTCAGCTGAGGGTGGGTTTTTTTTCTCTCTCAACATTTTTGCTAACTCCTGATTATTTCTTGTAATGGGACAGTTTTTCCCCTATATTAATTTTGCTCACTCTGTGTACCACTTGGCATTTTCTAGAAATCAAATTAATCTCCTGGGTGTATTTAATCTGTTCAGGGCATTAATCATTATGCTAATTTGAAATAATTAGTAGAAGATACTTGAGATAAATGATTAGCAGATACCCAAAGGCACCAAAGGGTTTGGTAACAAATAAACTAACTTCGCTCCCAGTCTCTAAACTTCTTGTTCTTTGTAGCATAACCTTTCCTGACAGGAGTCTTAACCTTTTCCATTAGGAGACTGACAGCACCTCACTTTTGCAGCGAATTATGCAAAAGCTCTGGTCCTATTTTCATTTTACAGTCAAGGTTTCATAGCCTATTGAGTTTCCTAAAATGAAATTACTGCAAAATAACCATGTGGTTTTGTCAATAGTGTGCTCTAGTCCTTTCAGAAGGAAGTAGGGAGCTTGTTTTCTTAAACTTTATTCTTTGCTCTGCCGCACTACTTTGTAAATGCTTTCTTTGCACTACTCACAAATGATAGCAAATTCTTGCTTACTTCATAGTAGAAGCTGATTGTGGATCTTTGAGAAGCACCATGAAATGGTAAATGGAAGCTTCTTAAAATACCTGCCAGTATATTCTCACTTGCATTCCAGTATCTTGAAAAGCTGATTTTGTAAATTACATAATTATCAGCAGTCAGCTAAATTTTACTTCCACTAAGTGGAAGTACAGTTTCAAAGTTGTGTTTACTGCACTTCTACCTTAAATCTCATTAATTTCCTTTCTTGAGAATAAAAGTGATTTGGATGTGGGCTGTGTAAAAAACAAAACAAGACACATGCGCACACACACACACCCCCCAAAAAAAAACCCCAAACCAAACAAAACAACAACAAATTTAAAAAAAGGACAGACAAAAAGACTTTGTTACTCTGCCTCTGAAGAAATTATAAGCCAGTTGACCTGCAAAACCTTGGAGAGGACATTAGTGTGCTGAGCTTGATATGTCATTCACCCAAACTGATTGCCTTTAAAAGGATAAGCAGTTTAATAATGTCACAACTTCTTGTGGCTACTGCACCTTTTGAATTTACAGAGGGGTTTAAATCTTAAGAAAACCTTAGAGAGTAACATTTGTTGCCATCATCAGTAGCCCAGAGAAGTACCATGATGAGTTTTTATGTTGAGATGATGCACTTAAATGTCTTCTGCTGAAAGCTTTCTTGAATAAGAGCTGTTACTTATTGCTAGACGTTGTACAGATACTAAGATTAATTTTGAAACTGGTGTTTTCTACTGCACTCTGAACATAATCCAGATGAAAGTGATATTAGATGTTTTTAATGTATGTGTCAGATACTGCTTTCCATCCTTCCTCAACCTTCTCTTGATGTGAAGGAATGAGGTTCTTTTGTGGGAGAGTATTTTCTGTATCTGCCATGTGTTGCCTGTCTTGCCCTTTGTCTCCCTCTCTATTCCTTGTCCCCACAATATCTTTGCTTTCTTGTTGGAAAGCTGCACTGTCAAAACTATTGAAATTGATATCAGGAAAACAGCAAAACACTTTCTGTAGGTGCTCTATTTTGAGATGAGCTGATATAATAGTAGTAAATCAATAGAGAGTTTGGTTCTTGGTAGGAGAATGGGGAAAAGATGTAAAAGCAGCTGCTGATCCTCTCAAAAAAAAGTCTGAACAGCTCTCTGAGAACCTTACCTAGGTCCTCAATCCTTAAAGGCAAAATAGTCACAGAACTTGGGGTGAAGTCATAGTGCAAGCTCTGGCATAGTCTGTTTTTTATGAACTTAGAGACTGTTAGAGAAATCTATGTTGTGAAATTTACTTACGACTCTTTTTGTCTTTTATAATATCCTTTTGACCTTTCTGTACAGGCTTAATTCAAGGAAGTTAAGTATTGCAACCACAAGAATGCCTGGAACTGGAACAGTTGTTTATCATAATTGCCAGCTAAAAATGGTAATGATAATAAATGGCTTTTACAGATTCATTTTTCACTGAGCTGAATATATATGTTAAATTTGACCTTTCCATCTTATACATTTAAATAGTTCTAATGATCTCTCTTCATGAGAATGTGTCACACTGAGCTAAGCTGGCATGCGGGAAGCTCTACCCCATCCCTTCTCCATTAGCAGTCCTTCAACATGTTCCATGAGACCAGCACTAACTGCTTCACAGCCTTCCCTTGTCCACCTTCAGACTTTCAGAGCTGGAGTGTAAGAAATTGTTCTCCCCCTTCACCCCCTGTTGTAACTAACTGCAGGGTCAGGGGGGCAGAGCAATAGTATTTTGCGATGTCTCCCCAAAGAATGACATACCAGGGAGAGAAGATGATCTCAGGAGGTGGATTCGGGTATTTTTTGCAGTGGCATAGCTGGGGGAATTTGAGCTGACCTGGGTGTGAAGTGTTGCCTGCAAATATGTGCAAAGGAGAGAAACAGGGGTAAACTTGCTCTGTAGGTTTCATTGCACTTCAGAAACGCACGTGGGAGTTTGGTGCTAACATTTGGCAGTGCCGTCCGTTACGGAGCTCCCACAGCTAATTGCCCTTTTGTGGCAGGAGAGGAGAAAACCTGCCACGTCTGCTCGTTTCATTGAAACCATGCAAAAAATATGTTTGGGCTTTAGTTCAGCAACTTACACAAACATGTTTACATTCTGGCAAAACTGTTGGGGCTTACCAGTTATTTAAATGCTTTCTTGAGTGGGGAGCTCCTTCCAGGTTATTCCGAAGGATAATTTGAAATTAAGATAGACGTTGCGTTGCAGTAAGCGTGTAAACTTTTGAAACCTGGCCATAGTCATGCATTACAGTAGGTTTGAAACTTCAACCCTGGAGTCCTAAAAGCCACTTGCTATCCTGTGTTGAGCCAGCGTTGCATACAGCAACAATACATCACAGCTTTTTCATTATCTTTTATTCTGTTTAAAGGAAATTGATACACTGGTGCACAGTGCCAGCTCAGATGAAGATAATAGTACTCAGATTCATCAGTCAAGCAAAACAAAACTAACCAGTGGAAGAAAGAAAGGAAAAGAAAGTAGGTTTGCAGAGCTATAAATACTGCACTTGTAGCACAATTGTGCCCCATCAGGTGTTAGACTGAAAATGGAGATAGTGATCTTTGGATGCGGGCAGTAACTGTTCTCTGAGTAAAGTGATGTTGTCCTGATAGTGCTTAGGCTGTTGTAAGAGAGCTCAGTGACACAGCAATTATTGCTGCCCTGCATAATGCAGTGTATTAACTGGTAGAGGGCAATCTTTTGCCTGCAAAATTGATCTTGGGCCATGTTGAGCAGTCCTGACAGCAGCTTCTCAAATACAGTGCAATTGTGCGAAGGTCAGTCGTGCAAATCTTACTGTGTCACACCCAGTATATGTTCCAGTCAACAAAAGATAAACAGGATATAATGCAGGGATGGGGGGACCTCAGGCTGGAAAGGCAATGTGAAACTGATGTTATCTGCACAGACACTTGTGTCTTTCTTAGTTACAGTGTGCCATTCTCTCAGGAAGCAAGGTGGAGGATGATGATAAAATGCTATGTGGAAGAAATCAATCTGGAGCGGGGTTTCGAAAGAATGAGAGGCTGGGTCACTCATGGGTGACCTGAGCAAGTGCTTTAGGCACCACAGCAGGAAACCATCACTTGTGGGAGGATTGAAGAGAGGCGTGGAAAAGGACACTTGTGCTGTAGACTTGTAAATAGCAAGGAAGCTGTGTACATTTTGGAGAACAAAGGGTGGGTGGAGAAGGCTTCAGGGCCAAACAAAGCAAAGATTTTGGCCTTAAACTGGTGTTGAAAAATAACTTGCATGTCCCTTGACAGAATCCACTCAGCAGCAGAAGGAGGAAAAGCCAATGGACGTTGGACAGGCTGAGTCTGCTGACGTGGACAGTGCAGAATGCAAAAAAAAGAGCCTGTCTCTGGAGGGTGTTGATGGTGGCAAGTCAGGTGTGCCGGGTGACACGTGTGTTGTGAGGCCATCCGGAAACGTACCACTAAAAGCTGACTGCAGAGAGGAAAATCACAGGCGGTCAAAACAAGATGCAGTTTGTGAAGAGGCTGATGGTGACAGGGTGTTGCTGGAGAATGCTAGCAAAGAAAATATTTATGTCCTGGATGCCACAAAAGAAGGAAATGTGGGTCGTTTTCTTAACGTAAGTAAAAACTTGCATCTATTCTCTCAGTTGTCCTAGCTTAAATAAATCAATGAGGTATTTGTGTAAATTGGAAAGCTTTTGTGCGTAAACCATATACGTGGTAGGTGCCTGACAAGGCAGGCTATGTGGTGCTCTCTGCACTCTGAAGTGACAGGACAGCAGCTTGGGGTCACACTAGCTGTTAGTGCATCCGTAAGATGATGCATGCTACGTACTGCCTGCAGGTTTTGGCCACTGGGTTCCTGAGTGAAATGTTCCCCAGTCATACGTGACATCTTTCTCCTGAATTTTTAAACAGCCTTTTTTTGGGGTGTAGGCTGCAAATGACACATTTTGTTGAACCACAGACCTTCTTCCAGCCTAGTTTTTTGTTCCCCAACCACTGTAAATTCTAGCTTGTGCTGTTCTAAGGTAAGTGGTGTGATACTGGAGGAAATGTCTCTGCTGTTCAATTACAGGTTCAGAAAGTGGTCCATAATACTGTATATGTGCATGCTAAAATTGTTTCTCAGTTTTGACTTGCCAAGAAATAGTAGTGAATTACAAAGTACCTTCAACTAAGATGAATGTTTCATAGACGTGTCTGCAAGTAACTCACTTCTCTTCATTGATCTGGCACTAACAGAGATTCTGTGTGGGCTGGAGGAGGGAAGGAAGAAAGTACCTTGACCAGTGACAGATACCTGATGCAAAATAGGTTCTTCAGCCAACACTGAGGTGTTCCACATCTTCTAATTCAACTGTTCTCTTTTACAGCACAGCTGCTGCCCAAATCTCTTTGCACAGAGCGTGTTCGTAGAGACTCACAACAGAAGTTTCCCATGGGTGGCATTCTTCACAAACAGGTGACTTTTCAGAAGTTTACAGTTGTTCACTCAAGGGACTAGAGGAAAAAGCAGTGCCTAGTTGTTAGGAAATAGTGATGCTAAGAGGGGGGGCAGATGCTTAGACCATGAAACCATAAAACTACCTTCTTGTTGGTGACTTCTTATTGTGTACTAAAGACTGAAGGAACAGAGCCGTGAGTTTTTCTTTGATTTGCACTGAAGTATAAAGTGGGGAAGCTTAATGTGTCAACTACAGTGATCATCTTCTTCAGTGGAAAAATAGGTTTAACTCAGCATGGTAATTTTGAAAGCCAAGATTCACTGATCCTAGCAGTGTGTCTCAAGGAATGGCCAGCAGCTCTGGGTCCCACAGGGCAGGATCGGACCCTACAGGGTCTGAAGGCCAAGACACTTTGTGGGCCAAACAAACTGGCTCCAGGCCTTCTCTCCTTGCAGCTACCAAGAGAAGCAGGATTTCGTGTAGCCCACTGTGTCCTGAGGAGGTGGCACCAGAATACTCAGAAGTGAAAACTTCCTCTGAAAGCAAAACATGTGGGTCTTCCCTTGGTGGATGACGGAAAGTGAGGTACAGAGAACTGGTGAGACACACGAAGGCAGCAGCTTTTCCCTGGAGGGGAAAGATGAATTGTGTAAATGAAGCTAGCTGGCACACATGGCAGCAGGAGTACTAGGTGAGAACTTGCAATAGAGAGGGGAGGGTTTGTTTCAGACAAACCGACCCCAGGAAGCACAGATCCTCTGTGGAGCCTTGCAAACCTGGTCCATACTGACACAGATGCTGGGGATTGTGTTGTGAGGAGGGCTTCCAAGAACTGTGAAGACAATGTTTTGAACTGTGTCAGAAAAACAGATTTTGGTTTAGCTAGTCTTTCTTGCTCAGGTACTTGGTAAAGAAGTGTGTAGTGGGGACTGTGGCCAGTGGAGAAAGGTAATAGTGGTCAGCAGAAGCCACTTACAGAAGATGGTTGAAGGAATGTTCCTCTGGCTGGCCGTCTTGCTTTCTGGCAATCACCCTTTTACAACTTCCCTACATTAAGGACTGCCTCTGGATCGTTGAGCTTAATTGTGTATCTTCAGTGAACATGCCCAGTCAACTTTCTATTTGTTTTACCTTTCTGACCTTCAAAACTCCCTAAGGCAGCAAGTCCCAGGTTGCAATTGTGTGCTGTTTGAAAAGTCTTCATGTTGTTTGTTCTCAGCCTGCTGCCTGGTAATTCATTGAATGTCCCTTACATCGTATCCAGTGACAAATACCAGGGAATTGCTCTCTTCTTTGTCACTCATATTTTATTCTATTTTCCCCTCAGTTGTCCTTCAGCATCTTAGTCTCAGATATTTAAACTGTCATTCATTTTGGGCAATTAATTTCCTACCTTAGAAATTTCTTCTCTTTTGTGTACTACTGTCAGAGTAGCTGGTTCATGAGGAGTATGTGTTTAATTCTGAGTCTTGGGTTTTGTGCACATAGTGCAACTGCATTAAAACATAGCTCGTCAGACCAAAGATGATAGGTCTGGTTGCACCATGTGTGTGCCAGAGACTCCTTATATCTCTTGTTTCTCTCTCAATAACCTGCCTGTGAGTGGGAGGCTCCCTGCCCACTACAATGTTGCATTTTGCACATGTTGGTGACAAATTTGTAAGCACAGTACTGTTTCACTTAGTTCAAAGAAACTGACTGAGTGTTTTATTCCTTAGGCATGTGAAAGCTGGAACTGAACTCACCTGGGATTATGGTTACGAAGCTGGAAGCATGCCAGGGACTGAGATTTCCTGTCAATGTGGAGTTCAGAAGTGCAGGAAAAAAACCTTGTAGGCAAAGCTTTCCTACTGTCTACACATCATATGCCTGGAGATTTCTATGCTGGAAGGGGCTACGGGGCTACGACACAACAAACAGTTCACTTAAGTCTGTGGTGCTGATGACATTAAACTAAAATGCCTTTCACATGAAAGTTTTTATAATTTACATTTAAACGTCACTTTTGTAGTTTACAGGATAAGAACTGTTTGTCATACAAACAGGCATCCAACTTTTCCTAGATAATTTCTGTGCTCCTAGTCGTGCCCCCCCCCCAGGCCTTTTCATTCGTAATTCACTGTGCACTGGAAGAGCTCATGCTTCTGTGCCATCTGCAGCAGACACTTGACTGACGCAGAGCAATGGTTAGTTGATGTTTTCTGTGCCCCTCTACAATGCTGAGTTAGCAAAACTTCTACAGTGCTGAGTTAGCAAAGCTCAAGTTTTCTGAAACTCAATATGAATGCAAGACTGCCTGTTTGGCAGCTAAGGATTATTAAAATATACCTAAGCCTGGTGGATCAAGTGGGACAGATAGTCTTGAACAGGGATGAGATGAATCAGAACAGTTTTGCAGAGCTGTGTTTGTGGTACAAAGTGAGCTGGGCAAGTCCTGCAGTTGCAGGAGAGAAATGACTGTTGTCAGATTGCACCCCTCTCTGTCACACTGAGAGATCCTTGAGAAACTCGGCGTGCCTTGTTTCAGTGCCATATTGTGTAGGGTGGGACATTGTCTGTTTGTATTTGCTTGGCCATTAGCAGATTTTTTTGTCCTTGGATTTCCTGTTTTGCAGAGTCAAGTACTATTTGCAAGAGTTATAAGATGAATTAGACACTTGTATGTGGGAATGAAACATGCCTGTGAGAGACTGCTATAGCCACAGGTCAGAGATTTCAAGCCTACAGCTATACTGCAAATGGGAAGGGAAGCAGGAACCAGTTCTCGGCCCTGAGGCCAAGAGGCAATGGATGGCATATGTCCATGTGGTTTAGGGTTAGTACTCGTTTAATTGGGTTACACCTCTGCTGTGTAACTCTGGACAAACCTGTTACCTGTGGCCCCAAGCTGTTTTTTGAGTTTGTTTTGGATGCTTCAAGCTTAAAAATCATGGGGTTGTACTGCAACACATGATGCTCTTGAATTTTCCAACAGTCTCTGCATGCCAAAAGAGTTGAAGCCTGTTAGAAATGGACCTTTAACAGAGATAACAGACCTGTGAAACATTCTGTTCACAATGAAACTTAAGCTCTTCTCTCACATAGCCCAGTTTGAGAGCTTGACGTACCCATCAAACAAACTCCTCCTCAGCTTTTGTCCCAGTTGTCGAACTACAGGTTTGTGTGTGGTTTCATCATGCGTCTTCAGGGCTAAATGCAGTAGAGTGGGGTTACCTCCAGTGTTGGTGCAGTTGGTACCCCTTCAAAGGGTCAGAGCCACCCAGTCTTGCCTTGATCAGTCCCCTTCTACCCCTCTGTCACTGAGGAGCACCACCACATTAGCAGTGGTCAGCATTCAGCTTGGTTGCTTCTTGCTTTGTGAAAGATTGTCTACTGGGAGGAAATGTGCCTTAGGATAACATCATCCAATGTAAAAACCTCTGGAGACCTGCTGAACTGCGTGGCTGAGGATGTGGAAAATCCCTGTCTCTAAGTGGACTTGAATGTGGAAAAGCTGAAGGGAATGTAATTCAAGCGTCAAGGAGGGGGGAATACATTTTACTACTGTTGATTATATTTCCCAGATCAATGGTCAGAATTATGGTACTGGGCTGGTGAGGAAAAGCTTTGTTTCTTGCTGCAGAAAACAGACCTGATGTTTAAAAAGATAAAATGCTTGCTTTGTGTGGTCTGTAACTGTCTGGTAGCCTGCTGTCAGCATGGATTTTACAGCAAGTATGTGTAAGAGACAGGGATTTTTGGCTTGCTGTGTATATCAGGTTAGCTATCTTCAAGCTGGTGCACCTTCATTCTCCTCCATGTGAGAATACACTAGATACAGTGGTGGCAACCCAGCTTCTAATCTGCCTTGCAGTCTGATGCTTTCAGTGCTTGTGAATCCAACTCGCCAGACCAGAGATCATAACCTGCCCTCTCCCAAACTTTCCTTTCCTCCTGTTTTTGTAATTTTATTAGAAGGGGTTCTGCTGAAGGTGGCTGGCAAGTATTATCTGCAGGTAGTGGCTATACCAGTTCAGTAGTGTGAGAGCTCTCATCTGAACTTGCTCTCTGCTGAGCTGCCAGTTCCTCTGCTTGCCATCACACAGCTCAGAGATGGGCGTATTTCTGAACACTGGTGCCACCCATGCTTTAGCAGAGTATCGTGCAAAAGGACCAAGCACAAAGCACTGATGGAAGAATAGACAGAAATGTTCTAAGTGAAACACTGAAAAGTGCTTGTGGAATGACACATTTGGGAGTTCTTGTCACCCTGTCAGGGGTGTCAAAAGAGGAGGCCCTGATAAGAATTAGTCACCTTGAGACGTGAAGCAGCATTCTGGAGATGCCCTGAAATCACAGTTTCTGTTGACCTGCAGGGGAGTTTGGTTTTTATAGTGGTGATGGAGGACCAGCAGTGGGGAATTCTGAAACCAATTTAGGCTTTTTCAGGGTCATACCTTGTTCCTGTGAAATGGTGTAATCCAGCCATGCAGTGTGGACATTGCTGACTCGTGCTGAGCAGGTCAGTGAGCAAGACTGTCCCAATGGAGGGGCAATAGGGGAGTGAAGGTGTAGGAGGCCTCCATAACCTACAAGGAAATAAATATTAGCGTGTGAGGTGAGCATACAAATGCAAAGACAGCTGAACATCACCTAGGACATAGGAATAAAATTAATGACTGGAGCACAGTTACACTGATAATTTTTTTTGTTCCCAGAAAATTACTGAGCACTCATTTCCAGCTCCACCTATTTCAGCAGAACTATCTGGCTCTGTAGAGCAGAGGTGTGGAAGAAGAGATCACAAGAGACATTTTCTTCCCCAGAGAATTATTTTTTCTGTATTGAAGAACAGACTTGTATTGGGAAAAATTTCCAAGTTTATGACTTGGGCACCTGTGAAGTAGCTTGAATCCTGGTGACTCATTCAAATACCATCTAGATAATAGATTGGGGAATTAGTGTAGCAGCATCGGGCTAATAGACAGGATCTAATTGCAAGCCTGTACGCAGGGGCTGACCTTAGCTGACTCCATCAGGGCAGGCACAAAGGGATTTTGGGAAACCAGCTGGAATAACTCCCAACAGTGCTGAAAAGCCAACACTGCTCTAGCTGTTAAATGAAACTAAACTTCAGAAGCTCTGTGTTGTGCTTGGTGTGACCTCCCAAGGGGCCAGCACCTGCCTGTGATGTTGTGACTGGTGACCTGTATGGACATGGAAGTGTAGTGTTTGTTTAATTATCCCGTGCAGCGCAGAGGAAGTACATGCAGGCCTAAACCTTGGTCTTACTGGCATGAGTTTGCCGTAAGCCTTATGACGATGATGTTCAAAGAGCTTGAAGAAACATTGCACCTGTGTGAAGTGGGAAGAGGAAATCTCCCAGTGGTGTGCGTTGTGTTGAGAGCCGCAGAGCAGCCAGCTTCTCTCTGTAATGCTTAGGGTTTGCAGTTAGCTGGTGTGTGCTCATTGCCTGTTTACAGGGGCAGCTGGGAGGGGGTCAGGCTGTGTATGAACCGTCAGGATTACGAGCAGGGAAGTACCAGCAAAGCCTGAGCAAAGCCCCGTGGCTGGCACAGGTCCCCTGAGGACAAGCCCGTCTTTGACCTCCTGACCGAGGAAAGTGCACCTGGATGGTCGGGTATGAAGCCAGCCCACCGTGGCTACGTCCTCCTCTGCCCTGGAGGGACCAACTGAACGAAGAGCCTGATGGCTGCCAGGTGCACACCACCTTGTCCTGGCCTTTCCTGCCCGTCCTTTGAATCAGCTGCTCGGTCAGGTGTCACCCTGCCAGCCCCCATACTGGGCACTGAGAGCGACCTCCCCATCGTATCAGGCCTTTCAACCTGACCTGGTTAAGGGACGCGTAAAAATGAACGGGGGTCGATGGGGGGGCGCAAGATGTGAGGAAATCCCTTGCGGGAAACGGCTGCCTGACGGCGGCACGGGGGAGTGCCGGGCGCGGGTATCGAACCCGCGGCCCCCAGCCCCGGCAAGCCCAAAGGCGCGGGGTTGGGGGGGGTGGCCGAGAGCGGTCCGTCGCCACGTGACCGGCGGCGCGTGTCACCCCCCTCAGACCGGGAGGAGTCGCAGCTGCACGCGGAGCCCCGCGCCGCCCGCACGGGCGCTCCCTGAGCATGCTCCGCGCGGCGGGGCACGCCCACTTCCGCGCGGGAGAGCGGCGGCGGCCGCCGGAGGAAGGGGAAGGAGAAAGGGAAGAGGGCGGTGGGAAACGGGCGACCGCCGAGGGGCTGCTGCTGCTGCGGGCCGGGGCTGCGAGGACGCGGGTGGATGGTGCCCACCGCCCCGCGGTAAGTCTCGCTGCGGAGCCGGGGGTGCGGGGAGCCGGGGTCACCCGGTGTTCGGCGCCTTCCCCCTCAGTGCTTGGTTCCGACCGTTCTCCCCCCCACCACCTTCCCGGAGCCTTAATCACAAGGCCCCGCCGGAGCTCGGAGGGCGGCGAGGCTCGGGAAGGGGCTGTGAGGGAGACCCCGAGTTTCCCTCAGAGGTGGCGGCCTTTGTCGTGGAGGGCCCCGGGGGTCTCAGGGCCGAGGCGGGCCCCAGCGAGGTGGCAGCTCGCCCCGACTCGAAGCACCGGAGCATAAGGGAAGACATCACCTCAGCAGGCCTCGGCCCGGCCCCACCTCAGTGCCCAGGTGTCCCTGTTGATGGAGAGTTGATCCAAGGTGGGGACCATTAGTCTCTTAAAAATTACACTGCTGTGTTTAAAATGCTGGAAGCAGCGTGTCAGTGGAGGCTAAGGTGTTGCCCTCTATGAGGTGCATCAGGGGGCAATTGAGGACCTTTAGTAATTAAAAGTCTACACATATCCCACCCGGAGTACTCCGTCTAGGTCTGTGGTCTCCAGTACAAGACAGACGTGGACCTCTTAGAGTGTGACCCTGAGAATGGTTGGAAAGTTGGAACATCTCTTCTGTGAGGGAAGGCGGAGAGAGTTGGGATTGTGGAGCCTGCAGAGAAGGCTCTGGGGAGACCTTTTGTGGACTTTCATTTTATAAAAAGAGGTTATAAGGAAGAGGGGCTTTTTCTCATGTCCTATTGTGACAGTAGAAGGGCAACAGTTTTAAACTGTAAGAAGGTAGTTTTGGATTAGACAGAAGGGAGAAGTTTTTTATATTGAGGGTGGTGAGACCCTAGCACAGGTTGCCCAGAGAGCTTGTGGATGCACCATCCCTGGAAGTGTTTTAAGATCAGGTTGGACAGGGCTTTGAGCAGCTTGCTCTAGTGAAAGCTGTCTGGGCCCACAGCAGGGGGGTTGGAACTATGTGATTTTCAAGGGTCCCTTCTAACCCCAACCATTCTGTGATCTTGTGAATAGTCGTGAGTTTAGATCTAATGAGGAACCTTTCGGTCACCCCCATCACTTGGATCACATATGTTAACATATAACTTTCTAATGAAAACATTTTTTTATATTCTTACAAATATTTCCCCTGTAGCAAGTGAAAGGTGATCAGAAAGACAAGTTTCTTTGGTTGTGTTCTGAAAGCCTTGCAAAGGCTGGGGGTGTTTATGCTGCTAAAGACTTGGGGGATGGGGGCAGTGGCTTGTGTAGGTTGTGCCCAGCAGTGCTGCTTTCCCCACAAAGTGCAAATGGAAGACACAGTGAACTTAGGGTGACCGTTTGGTTTTTTTTTCCTTCCTTTCTTCCTACTTCAGTAGATCAAATTCATCACTATACTGGGGTGAATGGGAGACCAGAGCAGGAGCGAGGGCAGTGAGTTGCAGTAGTGCACTGGAAGTCAGGGGACTTGGCTTCTTTTCCTCACTCCCTTACAGATATGCTGAGTGACATTCTGTGCCTTCATTTCCTCCTGTGTAAAATGTGTGTATTTAGGTGGAAGGATGCTTTCAAAATTGATTCTGGAAAGGAGGTACTTAGATGAACAGGCAATGTTTCGGCAAGGTGTATTTGGGAGCTGCACAAGCCCTGTGCGCTTGCCAACGATGTTCTCATCCCTTCTTACTTTCTGTTTCGTTTCCTGCTTTCATCCATTTTGTCACTGCTGCAAGAAAGAAACCCTGCCTGTAGGAAATGGCACAGATACCAGAGAAGCAGCCAGAGGTGTGCGACTGTTTCTTTCCCTCAGATGCTTCTCCTCCCTTTTCTGTTTTCCAGCTTCATTTGCTTTGCCATTAGTGGAGGGCAGTTGAAGGCAGGAGCCAGGGTGTCTGGTGGGGTTTTACTAATCTTTAAACAAGCAACAACATTGAATGGGTGATAGTACAGGACGGACATGCTGTGAAATTTATAACCTTGTAGATAGTGGTTATCTCTGGGAATAGGAAAACGGGACCTCTCGAGGCACCCGAGTGTGCTGAGCAGACAAGAACTGGTTTTGTGGCAGGAATAAGAATTTTAGACCTTAGGTCACTGAAAGGACACAGTGATGAAGAGAAGATGAAGTAAACAACCACCAGAGGTCTCGAAAGACCACCAAGGGGAGAAAAGACCCTAACCCTAATGTTATTACACATGCTCAGACTCTGTAAATGAGTTCTGAGAACCCCTTAGCCTAAGACTGCCCTTTCCAGGAAATATAACGAATATGTATGTTTAGCCTGCTATAAACTAGGTACCTAGTTTGCATCTCTATGCACATCTGGAGGAGTGATCCCCTGTGCGTCCGGCACTGCAAATAAAGAGTGCCTGCTTAATAACGCTACGCTGTTAGTCAGTTTGTCTTGGAATCCTTGCCCAGCTGCACCTGGCCTCCCGCTTCAGTAAGGAGTGTTAGAAAGCAAGGCAGCTTGGGAACTCCCATCTTTGAATCACAGCGGAAGGGCCTCCAGCTCTTACAGATGAAGTCAGTTCCCTTAGGTTCCCACAGTCCGTTTCTGTAGTGGTGAAAGCGAAAGCTGCCTGCAAAAAGTTGCAGGTGGACTTTGTGGCAGCGAGTGATGTGGCTGTAAAACAGGAGGTGAAAAGTCCAGCATTGATAAGTGGAAAATGATGCGGGTATCAGAGCAACAATCATAATGCTGATTGCACTGAGGTCTGATACCACTTAGGAAAGCGATCTGGGGCATGGTAACATGTAGTTCTATGAAAGTGTCAGCTCTATGGTCAGAAGCAATCTCAAATGTGATTGAAATACTACAAATTGTTAAGAAAAGAGAAGAATCCAGAGTGCCATTGTGCCTCTGTGTTCTAAACGGTAGCCTACCCTTCTGAAGTTTGGTTGCTTCTCTTGGAATGCAGCTGGGAGTAAAGAGATTGAGAAGCAAAATTTCTCATCTCCGCAGAGATGTTGAGCAGCTTCTGTACAAGCAACAACTAAATAGTTTCAGATTCTTCAACTTGGAAAAAGAGGTGGTAGGAGAAAGAAAAACAGTTCTGCCCTTTCACAAGGGTTACTGGAGGAGCTGAGCAAGGAACGATGGTTTCTTACCTTTTCAGACACATTCTGGGGTGTCACATGGAATCCATGAGTGGCAAGCTTAAGACCTGCAAAACCCAGGGGTTGTTTAGGTGAAATGTAATCAAACGGTGGAACTGGAACCATGCCCTTCACCTCTCCCCTCTCACTTGAGAGCAGCCAGCCTAACCCATTGCCCCATTTAGCTCAGTATCCTCTCCCTGGCAGTGGCAGAAAGCCAGGGAAGAGCGCAGGGCCGGGGCGACGCTCCTGTGGGGGACGGGATATGGAGCTAAACGGGGCGGTGGGTGGAGGCTGCCTGCTTCTGCAGTGAGGAGTGGCCAGGAGCTGGCCTTCTAGTGCTTCAGGGTTCCTGCAGAGGCGCTGGAGTGACCCCAAGGCTGACCTTGATTGAATGTCCTCTGTTCTGCAGCACCAGGATTTCTCCAGAGCCTGTGAGAACACCAGGGACTGTAAACTCCACCTTGAGCCTCCTCTTCGAGAAATCCCTACAAGTCCCCAGAGCTGGATCCTCTGACTGGGCCTGTGCAGGGCCTATGTATCTGCATCGATTCCAGGTATTAGCTTGCTGCAGAGAACTTTTCCTGAGTTCTAGACCATTCAAACTCTAGCTTGTTCTGCTTTTTCATTTCTTTCTGTCTTTGTTTTCTGTTTTATTTCTATGCTTTTCTGTGTTTCCATTGTATTTATTTAATGCTTAAGTTCTAAGACTGATGTGATGGTCTCTGTATAGATGGATATTGGAAATCAGTCCCCACTTTGCTTACAAGAGGTAAAAGGATGGGGTAGAAAAACCCCAGATGTGTGTGAAGCCAAAGCGACTTGCTGTGGTTAAGTAAATTCATAGAATCATAGAATGGCTCGGCCTGGAAGGGAGCTCTGAAGATCATCTAGTCCAGCCCCCCTGCACTGAGCAGGGATACCCTCAACTAGACCAGGCCTCTCAGAGACTTGTCCAACCTCACCCTGAATATCTTCAGGGATGGGACCTCAACCACCTCCCTGGGCAGCCTATTCCACTGTTCTACCACCCTCAATGTAAAGAACTTCTTCCTGATATCCAATCTGAATCTACTCCTCTCTAATTTAAACCCGATACTCCTCGTCCTTTCACTCCAGGCCCTCGTAAACAGCCCCTCTCCAGCCTTCCTGTAGGACCCCTGCAAGTACTGGAAGGTTGGTATTAGGTCTCCCCAGAGCCTTCTCTTCACTAGGATGAACAACCCCAGCTCCCTCAGCCTGTCCTCACAGGAGAGGTGCTCCAGCCCTCTGATCATCTTTGTTGCCTTCCTCTGGACCCGCTCCATCAGGTCCATGTCTCTCCTGTACTGAGGGCTCCAGAGCTGGACACAGTACTCCAGGTGAGGTCTCACCAGAGCAGAGTAGAGGGGCAGAATCACCTCTCTCGATCTGCTGGCCACACTTCTCTTCATGCAGCCCAGGATGTGATTTGCCTTCTGGGCTGCAAGTGTGCACTGTCTGCTCATGTCCAGCTTCTTGTCCACCAGCACCCCCAAGTCCTTTTCTGCAGGGCTGCTTTCTAGCACCTCATCCCCCAGCCTGTATTGGTAGTGAGGGTTGTTCTGGCCCAGGTGTAAGGACCCTGCACTTGGTCTTGTTGAAGCTCATGAGGTTCACCTGGGCCCACCTCTCCAGCTTGTTCAGGTCTCTCTGGAAGATGACCCAAGTTAGATAAGGATGACCAAAATGATCCCCAGATAATCTCTGTGAACCTACTGTCTTTCAGCTGGATCATGGTTATGACCACAGTGTGTCTGACGGATAAATGATCAGAAAACCCCTGGCTTTAGGTCAGGCAAGAGACGGTGCCTTCCGCCATACGATGTTGCCCAACAACAAGTCAGAATGCTTGCCCAACACTCTCCATTCAACACGCAGAAGTACTGTCTTCAACACCTTCAGGTTTTATGAAGTCTCCCATTCAGCTACTGACCACATGCAATCAAATACAGAGGACAGAAGCATCATATTTAGTGATAGAGCTACAGGTACCTTCCTCACAAACTTCCATACCTTTTGTCCTTCAGAAATATCTCAAATGGTGTCATTTCTGGGTCAGCTTTGAAGATTTCATCCTGATCTTCTTCAACACTATTCTTCTCCAGACTACAGGCTCCATTTTGTTTTAAAACTGTTTTAAATAAAAAGACAACAGTCTGTTATTACAGCAAGAGCAGAGGAAGGGCAGCAATCTTACAGTACATATTTCTGCCACTTTCTTGTTAGATGGAAAATCCTGCCACAAATTTCCACATTTTTTCCTTTAATAAACAACTGGTTTTATTTAATTGTCATTAAGGTTAGTTAACACAAATACAATTTTAGATGATCAAAACAGCAAGAGACAAGCGAAAACTAATCTACTAAACCTAATGAAGAGTTAGAGATGAAACAACAGTCTAACTTTTTGCTGCTCCACTGAACTGAATTCTTAATAAAATGTCAAAAAAAATTTCAGTCTGAACTCCATGCTGAACAGAATGCAATCACCTGAAGAAATTGATTTTATTGAGATTTTGTTAGAGTACACAGGCAACTCATCTGCATTCAATCACTCTACTTTCCATGCTGTCATCAGGCTCAGAGATTTAGATGCTTTGGGTTTTGTTTTGCTTTTTATAGACAATTGCAATCAAAAGAGGCTGGTAGCACTAATGCAGAAGATTTAAATTCCACATCTGCATTTTCAGGCATCCATCTTAAAAATAAAAAAACAGCTGCAGAAATTTGTAGGTGTTTTCTTAAGCAGGAGATGCATCTTGAAACATTGATATTACAGTTTGCACGATCGACATCTACTGAGTGTTAAACAGACACAGAAAGACTGTCCTTTCCCTGAATCTTACAATTTAAAAATAAGGTGAGACAAGGTGAAGTACAACAAACAAAGAGAAGAGTTTAAAAAAATACAGCAGCAAGCACAAAGAAACAAGATGTTCTGTTCTATTCAGCTGGTTGTGAATTATCCAGGCATGAAAAGCTGCTAGGTTCTACCCAGGAGGAAAAACAGAAAATGTTTTTCTGCATTACAAACATCTAATAGGCCAAAACAAAACAGCTGCTTGAAACACATGTGATAGATGCTTTAATGGCTGATACACATGCTCCCATCTCACAGGGTAATGAGGTAATGAGTTATGAACATTTCCTTTTTGTTTTGATGTGAACTGATGAATGCAAGGACAGAGAGGAAAGAAGGATCCTTAACTTCTGTCAGCCAGAAAGAGGAAGGGACTTCAAAAATACATTATTAAAACAAACAGATATTCAGTTAATTCTAGAGATCAAGTATCTTAGATCTTCACTTACTAGGTCCAGCTTTCACTGCTAATGGTAACAAAAGAAATTGCCCACAGTGCCAAACAAAAACCCCTCTAGTCACTAAGCGTTTAAGAAATGCTTGAATGTATTTTGGCTAATCAGACATTCAGATTCTAGGTTGAGGCTTCAAGTTTGCCTCAACAGGTTTCACTCCAAAATACCACACCTTCAAAAGCAACACTTGACAGTGGAATCCCGGTTTTTCCAATGGTTACCGCACTTACTTCAGGAAGAAAAAACCTCCCTCCAAAGCACAAATTATGCTTACTGCAATACTGCCCCATAAGACCATCAAGAAGCCTACCTGTTGCTTCTGGATCTGGATCGCAGTCGTAACTGAAAACCAAGGCACAGCCTCTCTCTGTCACTTGGAAGGGAAAGAAGCTCTCAAAAATGTCCACTCCCCTTTCAATGCACTCAAGCACCTCATCTGGTTTGCCTATACCATGGATGATTCTGTAAGAGCCACACAAGAAGACAAATCTAGAATATTCCAAGTAGAAGGAAGCAGGTACCTGAAGGAAGACACATGTGCAGCACCTGTAGCTCATCCTTGCAACTGCCAACCAGAAGGCAAGTGGGTACAAACAGTCATCACTCAGAATCCTGTGTGCTTTTCCCCACCTCCAACCTATCCAGTACCTGGCAGGCTTTTCTTATCTGCTATTTGGAAGACAGCAATAATCTCTCATTTACTGTGGGAAAAAAAAAATCATTCTGTTCATTACATTTTAAGTGATTTGGTTTCTTTCACTCAGAAATACACTTGGATTCAAAATTTGCCTAACATCTATGCCGTAAAACAGGTATTTTCTCTCATCACGTTTGTACCCCCAGGAACTACCAGTTTCTAGACACATGGACCTCTTTGCTTGTTAACTGTTTAGGAGACAGTCTAAAGACTTGATCAAGAGCAGCAGATACAGCAGTAGATGGCTGGTCAAAGATACAAGTCCTTCAGGTGACAGACACACCATACAGCACTTGGAGAACTGCCTGGAAAATGCACTAATGAGAAATGTCACTGGAAAGAGAAAATTTCCTTGCTTTATTCTTCCCCCCCTCTCTTTACACTCTACCTGCTCAAATGATTTACCCAAAAATCTGAGCTGTAACATCTCCCGGGACATGGCATTAAGAACCAGGAAGAGCCCAGCTGGATTGCCATCAGTGGTAATAGAGATCCTGCTGTTAGCCAAATTTAGCTGGCAGCTTCCCTGAGGGTGGGTGAAGCAGAAGAGACTAGAGCAGTGCCTGCTCTCTGGCAGGTGCACGGCTGGGCTGACAGCAGTAGAAGTTAATGTAGGGCAATGATCTAAACAGATAATTAGGAAAATACACAGGGGCTGATAAATGAAGTCACAAGGTGCCATTTTTAGTCACTTTTCTAAGTACTCCAATTAAACTGATGAGGACAGAATAAGGATGGGAGTTTACAGCACGAACGTCTTCTGTTTCAGGCTCTCATGGCAGGGAGGAAATGATACTCCATAGTTAAAACAGTAGCTCTGCACATTGATCAAAACCCTTCCTAAAATTTACCTTTGCACAGATAAGGACAAGCATTTGTTCTTGCAAGGGTTCTGGTGCTACAGAAAAGGAAAATAAATTTTACCAAGAGACTTCAGCACCTTTAGCTACATGAAAGGAGTCTCAAGAGTACATTTGTAAGATCATTTCAACATCACACAAAAACCAATCGCTTCTTGATGAAGCACAGAATGTGTTTGTCTTCTAGAGAATTTGATACTGTGGTAGAACACAGCTGCAAAAAAACTTCTCCAGACAGAATGGCAAGGGTGATTCAGTAAAGCAGGACTGTCTGAAATTCACTTGAGGTACTTACAAGACCCTCTGAGGGTGAAGCAGCTTTCCTCCTACAAAGAGGTCAGAAACACTTGTCTTAACCAGACAAGCAAACTATTTGATAGATGAGGCAGATGCATTGGTAGCCACTAAGGTTAGCTGAGCAGATTGGACTCCAGTGCTCCCAGGGGATATTTTAAGTAGCTCAAACAGACAGGATGGCAACAACACAGCAAGCCTTCTAATTGTCAGGAAAATTCAAACCCCAGGCACCACTAAGCATGAACAAGCTGCAACACTAGACACATGCTTTTGCATTTCATTTCCTTTTGCAGGCCATTAGGTCAGAGCAATACTCAGCTAGCAGAGGGCAGCACAGCAACAGAAAGGCAATGGGGCCTGAGTCGCTCTCTTCAGGAACCAATGAAAAAAAGCACCCCTGTAATACCTCTGCTGCAGCTGCTCTTGGAAGAGCAACCCATGCAAAAGCCAGCAATCTCAACCCAATACTAAGAAACTTTTCCATTTCTGAACCACTAGCAAATATTAGCACACATTTTCTGCAAGTCTTTAGTTACTACCAGTCATTTATAAATTATAAGAGCCAAAAATGCTGTCGCTCCTGTCCAATCTCTGGCAAAGATCTGATGGGCTTAATTAACAACTCAGAACTCAAATGATCCTCACCATATGCCAGTTCAAGCAGAGAATACAATTGTTTTGGGCCAGGTTGTGTACCACCTCTGGTAGTTCACAGGTTCAGTGCCTCAGGTACTAGGTCAGAGCTGGTTTCCATAAGACCGTGTCAGGCATTGGCTGGTTCTGTCAGCACCCATCTCTGCTGTCCTCCGGTTCAGATCACAGAGAACTGGAAACATGACAGTTTTGCTGAGAAGAGGTCCCTATATTGATAATACCATTCCTGTTCAAGCTGAATTTTGGGTAAGCCATGGTCTCAGAGGCCAAATGCTAGCAGCACAGACATACTCTGCCTGTATTTTTTTCTACAAAAAATTAAAGATGACTTGAACTAAAGCCTTGAACATTCTCAATGACTTGAACTAAAATCTTGAATATTCTCCAAATGCTTGGTGCCAGTTGCAGCTAAAAACTGAAACAAGGTTGGAAGGCTGCAGCCTGACAGTGGCAGAATTTACGCAGCCTGGCACATACACAGAGCTGTGCAATACAGGGATTATTTCCTACCGTGGTATTGCACAGCAGCCGGTAGATGCTCTTCATAAGAGGACAGATGGACTGCTTGGGATGTTGCCCACACAACTTACCTCGGTTTATCCTCTGGCAGCTCTGCTGTGACAGAAGCTATCAGTTTCAACTTGGTCTCCTTGGCCATGGCACATCCCTGGAAGCCATCTAGCAGAAAGCCACCCACAGGTCGCTTGGCAGTCTCCCTGGCTGATCTGAGCCTCTCTTCCAAGATATCTCCACCTTCAATTGCCCCAAACATTACACTTCCTTGTAGTTCCTGGCCCAGAAGAAAGCTGTAAGTGTCAGAGCATGCTCTACCAAAGACACACAAGACATCTCGCAACTGGCCTGCTACTGAAGCCTCGTGGTCTCAGGAACTTGTCAGAGCCACAGCGTTTCATCCCATGTAAGACTATTCCACACACAACACTAAGAAGTCCAAGTGTAAGGCAGAAACAGTGTTAGGAGAAACAAGATTCTGCTCCTTACTTTGAAACTCACTCACTCAATTTTGGTGTCATTCTTCCCACCTCCCTGTAGAAGGCAATAACCTCAGAACTTCTTTGTACATGGCTTTGTGGAGATGACCCCTCAGCACTACATGTGTCAGTGCAGAACACAAAGCAGGTGCCATTATCCTGGCTGTTAGACACCAGATCTGACAATGAATTGTCTTTCAGGGGGTACTAATATCAGCTCCTGTCACTCATTTTCATTTGTAGTACAGACTCAGATAGTATGTCCCCTTTCACCAAAAGGGAATAAAGTTTCAAAGCTGCTGGAAGAAAGACTAGCACTGGCAAATTCTAGCAAGTTGTCCCTCACTTGGAACTGAGGGGACTTCAGAGCAAAAAGCATGTGTTTTAACAATCTGAATGAGGAGATTCTACTTTACCAATGAAGATAACTGAATGAAATGCACTACAGTCCGTGTGTGTGTGTGTGTGTAGAAAAAAAAAAATAAACTAAACCAAAGTAAAATAGTCCTCCTCAACTACTAGAGATGGGTATGCCAGTGCTACTAGTTATACCTCATCCAGGACTGTCACCTGGGCATTCTGTGATATATATAATCATGACATGATTTCCTACTAAATCGTATCCTGGGACTAGCCCAGAATGCAGCACAGACCAAAAAGCAGCTGCAGTGCTATTGCCTCATATTTTGGGGACCTTACCGGTGCTTTTTCTAGCAGCTGAAGGCATGCATCCAGGAAGGAAAGTGACCTATCCACAGACTTCTTGGCCCTTTTTCTACCAGCTTCTCCAGAAATGGTGTCTCCATCAGAGATACACTGGAACCAGTCCGGCTGGATGGCCCGTTGGATGTCCATGAACTTGGAAGCTGTTATTTCCATGCGTCCTGAGTTTCCCCACAGGGACACCGTCTGTCGAGGAAGAACAGGGATGGATGTTAGTTGCAAGGGTCTTAAGGGTCAGATCTTAAGGGTCAAAGGAGAGAAGGAACCGGTCTGGTGCAACACCAAATACTGGAATGACACTTCATAGATAAGTTCTCCAGGAGCATGGCTCAGATAATCAGCTGCACTTGGCACAATGAGTGAAAGGAGAAAAATGACTGAATTGGGATTTCTGGGGTACTCCGTGGTGAAATCACCACACTCAACACAATGAATTCTCCACGTATTTGGAAGTCTCTGAGACAGAGCAGCTGTCCTATCATCACACAAATTAGTGGCAGAACTGAAGGGAAGAAAAAAAAAAAAAAGAAAAGATTTTATTCCCATCACACTCACATTGTCATCTCATGACAAGCAGCAAAGGTTGCAGTGGGGAATACAACTCCACTAGTTTTCTGTACACAATGCAAAACAAATAAACTATTTCCTCTTCCAAGCAGTGAATTCATACCACCCATGTGAATATGCACGGATATTCATATATGGCTTACATATACAAGTATATATATAAGTGTACATATAAATCACACACACTGGGAAGAATACCAAAAGGTTGTTAGGCATTTTAATCTTAGAATCCACTGTCATTTTAGGTCCCCAATATATACTTAATAAGGGATTGAAATACCAAGTGTAAAAGAAATACACAGCTTTCAAGCTGAGCCAACATAAAAAAATGGCAGGTACTCATTAGGATTTCAGTCTTCTCAGTCTCTTCACACACCTTCCATTCTGCACATGCACATGGGCCCCCATTTTCCATCGTTACTCTGCACTACCTTCAAAAGCTTTTAAAGGAAGACAGAAGCACTTGCACAGAGAGGTTATGTTACCTGAACGTCTCTGGGCTAGCAGATGTCACTATTCAGTTCACCAAACATTCAGATTCACAGAATGTTCCTGCAGATCATCAAGTCCAACCCCTCTGCCAGAGCAGGATCACCCAGGGCAGGCCACACAGGAACAGATCCAGGTGGGTTTTGAAAGTCTCCACAGAAGGAGACTCCACAACCTCTCTGGGCAGCCTGTTCCAGGGCTGTCACCCTCACAGGAAAGAAGTTTTACATCATGTTGAGGTGGAACTTTCTGTGTTCCAGTTTGTCACCACTGCCCCTTGTCCTATCCCAGGGCACCACTGAAAAGAGACTGGCCCCTTCTACTTGACACCCACCCTTCAGATATTTATAAACATTGATAAAATCCCCTCTCAGCCTTCTCTTCTCTTCTCCAGGTCTTCTCCAGCCCCAGGTCTTCTCCAGCCCCAGGTGTCTCAGCCTTTCCTCATGAGAGACATGTTCCAGTCCCTGATCTGATTCATCGGATCCTTTTCAAAATCAAGGTATAGTAACAAGTTACCACAGCACGAACATTTTCATCACAGTTAACCTGCTGTAATTGATTGTCCATTTTGATGCATTTATATCCATTTTGAAGAGGATCTCAAATGAGGCTTGTCTGACATGCTAAAATACTTTATCTTTTCTTATTTTCCTTTCTCCCATCAAGATTCCCTTTTAGAAATTATCACAGTTCTAAAGTTACTATTGCAAAAGTCTCAGTCTGTCCACTTTTGATAATTCTGTGAGGGAGAAATACAAGTGTAGCCATTGATAAACCTTGATCCTGGTGAACAACTTCAACTGAGTACACATGGTTGGGTTTGAGGAGATAGGATTGCCAGATCTGAGTGTCTTTACAGAAGGATCATATTTTAAAATGTGTGAGGAACTGATCTCTCACCTCTGAATATGTGATCAACAATAATCTCCCTCCTGTTAAATATACAAGATCTTAATTATCTTTGTACACAGTCCTACAAATGATGCCAGGTTCCTTAAGGATCCTTCTTACCTAATAGAGAAGAGGGTGATCTATGAAGCCTTTTCTCTGCTAAGTGTGTTATACACACAGAGACTTACTGGAAAAAAAAAATTCTGTTATATCTTGCCATGTAAAACCAGTGCATGGGAATGGCCTAGATCAGGACTCCAAGCCTGATGAATCATCCTCACCTGCTGCTATCATGTCTTAGAAAACAAAAGGAGCAGGAGTAAAGACAGCCATGCTCAACTGTGATCCCCAGAGCTCTCTCCATCACCTTTGCTGATGTCTTCAGACTGTGACACTCAGAGTGTAGCTCATGGATGTTATTTTGGCATTAATAACTAGCAGCCTTCTCAAGTTCTCCTCCATCTTCTTTACCCTGTTCCTTTCCTCCTCTACATCTCTAGGCCATCTCTCCTTTATATGTACTCAGGCTTTGTTCTGCATTTCCTATCATATACATCCTGCTCTTCTAACACAGGGAAAGGTGAAATTCATATTCCCCAAACAGACCAAGACGCCAAAAGAAAATAAAGTAAATGAGATAATAATGAGCACAAAACACTTCAAAATTACTGTAGTTGGATGTATTTTCTTCTTCTTTTTTTTTTTTTTTTGGTTACTCTTTTGTTTATAAGCTAGAGCTAGTTGAAGAGTGTTTAATTTTATTTGATTTGGGCATTTTCCCAGGGAATTTGGATTCCTTCAGTAAAAAATGAACATGCCCCCAGAAATTAAGATTTGCAGTGTAAAGGTACTAATTTACATGGTTTACCTGATGCCTCCCTTTTACCTAGCTGTCAGACTTTTGTTGCACACAGCATCTCTCTCACCATCACCAGTCCTTTCCTGGCACACCATTGTGCTTTACGGCAAGGAACTTTTGGGACGTGACACTGCAGATACATTTGATACATTTTGAATAGGACTAATGATTCTAATACCTGATATACTATGAGCATTTGACACAGAAGAACACTTGTCACATTTCTGGTGCTTATCAGTCACAAACAGATGGTTGCACAGAGCAGGATGTGGTAGATGGGAACTAGTGAGAGATAAATATTTCAGTTACAGAATCACAAAGGTTGGAAAGGTTGGAAAACACCTCTAAGATCATCAAGTCCAACTGCCTACCCAACATTATCAGAACACTAAACCATGTCCTGAAGTGCCAGATCTGCACATGTTCTGAGCACCTTCAGGGATGCTGACTCCACCACCTCCCTAGGCAGTTGGTTCCAATGCCTACTGACTCTTTTGGTATAGAAATCTTTCCTAATATCCAACCTAAACCTCCCCTGGCACAACTTAAGCCCATTATCTCTTGTTCTATCGCTAGTTTTTTGGGAGAAGAGAGCAACACCCACCTACCTACAACCTCCTTTCAGGTAATTGTAGAGAGCAAGAAGCTCCCCTCAGCCTTCTCCTCTCCAGACTAAACAACCCCAGTTCCCTCAGCCGCTCCTCGTAAGACTTGGCCTCTACTCCCCTCACCAGCTTTGTTGCCCCTCTCTGGAACAAATAAATAAAAATAGTATCTCTTGTGAAAGTGAAATCACAAAATTAATTACCCTTAATCTGCCTGTGGAAAACAAGACTCCTGTAGTGCAGCTGATATCCTGAGAAAGTCTCTGATGCCACTGTCATCTTGGGTTCCCATTTCTGAGAAGCTGTCTGTCACTCTCTAAAATATATCCATGCATATAAATATGGCTTTTTATTTTTGAAACACGTGAAATAATTTGACACAAACTAGAAAATAACTTCCAAATGCCTTTTTTTTGCCTGAACTCTTCTGAGAACATATGGGGAAGATAGCACATACTTTTCTCCCAAAGAAAATGAAAATGTCATTGTTTTCCCCAAATGAATTTGAAAAATTGATTTGGAAAAAGAACGCATCTTTGAGATCAGCCCCTCCCATATCAATACATCATACAAGAAACCATTCACCTCTGCAGAAACATTGATTGGTTTTCATCACGTTGCATCGTTTAAAAGATGAGACGGCACGCACTGCCGAGCGCAGAACTTCCTCTCCTCTCCACTTTAATTGCATTTCTCTTCTCAGCGTTACATAACGCTAAAGGCATGTTATAAATATTGTTCTGCGTCATAGATCATGTCTGTAATTTATACAGCATTTCCACTTCGACACAGTCTCCGAAAGAAAAAACAGAACGTGGTGAATTAAAACAAAAGAGGCCAACCTGCCCGTTTGAAAGACGTTTCGCTCATGTTTGGCAGAAGCCGATTTGATGCGTTTTGCACAGCATGTTTATTCTGTAAAGTCAGTTTGGAAAGATCTGTTTGAAAACCCTGGACTTCTTAAAGTTAGAAAACATATTTACAGAATTTTTCTTCCATGTCTACAGTTTTGTAATTGCTTTTTTTTTTTTGTTGTTGTATTATTTGAAATTAAAGATGAAATCACGGCTGATTCCTACCCAGAGTGAGGTATTTGTTCTCGCAGTAGTGAGGAATACCACGCTAAGAACACAGGGAGATGTGAGAACAACCATCTTAATTCCATGAGCTGTACGTACTGGAGCAAGAAAAAAGGTTGCTACAGGTACAGACATTTGCCCTTTTCTCTATTTGCTCCAGCAAGTTAAAAGTTCAGCTACTATGACAGAGAATAGGGTCATAATCCCAACACATATTACTCACTGTTAGAAAATCCATATTATTGATGAGGTTTTTTCTCAATTAGCAAACTTGCAATCTAGCCTACGTATGCAGGTGCATATGGAGGTGGGACGGATCTCACCTAATGGTTTCAGTAACGTACGAAACATGAGAAGGCAATGAGAGATTTTGCTGATGCCACAGAGCTGGGCACATCATCAGTACAGAAAAGACCATGATTCACACAGGAAAAAGCATATGGCCATCAACACTGGTGCTTAGAAAGGGGAGAGCAAGGTTGTTCAGAAAAGGATAAGAACTGAGGGTTTTACTTGATTGCCAGTTGGCTGCGAGTTGCCAGTGTGGTATAACTGTGGAGGAAAGAATTGTCATCCTACAGTGTTACTGAGGCATTTCTAACAGGGGTTGGGTTTTAATATCATGACATGAGAGTCCACTGAGAACATCGTTGCCTCACAAAGGCTAAACTGGAAGTAATATTGCAGAGGATGCCAGCTGGAGTTGCTGTGAATAGGAAGCCTGTTTTATGTGTGGAGACCAAGACATTTGTCTTTTCTAACTCAGCCGTGAGAAGACCAGGAAGAAGATACTAATGTTCTCTATGCATAATCCAGGGCCAAGCAGACAGGGTACAGAAGAGCAATATAAGCTGAGTGACCATCCTGGCATGAGAACAAATAGCTCTGAGCCAACGTGTGTTGTGAATTGGGACAGTGAGGAAAAGCATCAGTAGGAAGAATGGAAACTGGAAGCTGAACAAACTCAAGAGATAGGGCTGGTAAGTGTTTTAAAAGGGTTACATGATGCGATCTCCTGCTTTCCTGACTCAGGAGGTTCATTATGGTCCTGTGTTTTGCTTTCTTTCGGCCAACATAGTCCTTCCCTGGACAGCAGCCTGTACAGGAAATGAGGGCTAAAAGAGAGTTCCTGGGATAAAGTGTCTGCCCACAGATCAAGCACATGGGTTGTGCCCGTGGCCCCTTTGCACATCTCAAAAGATGGGGATCGTGCCTGTTGCATCTCAGTGTGGACTACTTCAAGCTGCCACAGGTTTGCCAGAAGCTGGGTAGAAAACTTCCATTTCACGTTCTCCACATGGCTGCTGTCTAGCAGATGACATCACCTAAAAGTCCGTAGTCCTGGCTCTCCCCTCCAAAGGAAGAGTGATTAGGGAAAAAATAAACCAAACCTCCTCCCTGCTACTTGTTGCCCCTAAAAACACTGCAAAAGTCCAAAGTCTTAATGAATTATGTCAACTCAGGAGCAATGACCCATCTTCGGGCTTCATCGTTCTTAACTGCAGCATTGGTTTTTTTGTGTTCTTGTTTGGGTGGGAAGCCTGCAATTCCTGTTAGTGCTTTGTAACATACTTTTTGACATGTGGTAATGCTGGGGAGAATAAAGACCAGGAAACACATGAGGCAGGGCCAGTCGTTTTCCTCCTGCCAAGTGGGCTGCCTTCATATGTGTTTCTGGCAGCAAGCTGCGTGACACCTCAGGTTCCCTCCTGTGTCTTTCCAAGAGTAACAGAGATTTTCTTCCTTGCACTGGAAAAATGAAATCACGACAAAAAGTAATAAAAGCCCTCATCCCAAGGCATTCAAAGGCATTTCAGACAGGAGCTGGGGGGATGTTTCTAGCTCAGAATTATTCTGTTACAGCTTATTACTGGGTGCTGTAGTTTATCATGATGCTTTTCATTTCTAAGTGTTTCATTTCTTTAAGGTGGTGACCTTCAGGATGCTGAAAGCATAACTGGATGATCTTGCCTGATTTTTGTATAGCTAAGGTATCTTTATGCACGTTTTGAACAGCGTAAGCCATTTCTAGGGTGGTTTGAGAACACAGTTCACGAATTAAATTCTTTGTGCTGAGTTTACCCTTTGCTCTTTACAGTGCCTTCCTTGGTGCTTTCTGGGGGAAGAGATGGTAGCTTCCCTGCAGCGCAGAAGGAGCTGACAGCAAAGTGGTTGGTGATGTACGGGAGCAATCCTGTGGTACAAAGTGCTGGGAAGATGGGTGTCCCAAGCCCACCCGAATGATTAGCCCAGCCACTATTTGATATATGTATTATTCCAGCAGTGGCATAAATCAGCTTTCCCTTCACACTGCTCTGAGACAACTCTAGTTATTCCATCCTCTCTGAGAAAATTACTTTTTATTTCTTTCTCTCTCCTCAGGAGGATCTTCACCTCCCCAGTCTCTCAATGTCTGTGTGTTCTTTCTCCACTGTACTTCACAGTCCCCTATGCTCCTTAAAATTCTACTACACTACACTGTCCTCTGAGCTCCCTGTCAGCTCCTCCTCACACACAACATCTTCAGAAGTTGTTGAGCTCCTTCGTCTTTATTCTCCTTGGTGTCCCCACACATCCCTATTTTCCTTATGTATCATCCTCCTCCTACATGCTTTATGTTCTTTTTGCAGTGCAAAGTACTTCCCAATAACATATTTGCTGCACTTTCAATAATTTCTAACAATTGAAGTGTCAAGAGTGGCAGGACTTGCCTAAATAGGTGATAATTCAAATATGAGACCCTAATTCTCTTTTAAAAAATACAATCCAATTTGACTTCCCTCCCATCTTTGCCAAAGCTACAAACCAGCCTGTCTTACATTTCACATATATGATCTCATGTCAGAGCAGAAGTTTTCTGGAAAACTTGAGACAAATTGGATAAGGCATTTTTTTTATTCATATAGAAACTGAAGCATTATTTTAAACAGATTTTATTATTTTTTTTTTACTTTTCTTTGGCTTGTCATGACTCAAAAGCAACGTGGGCTGGAAAATTCCAGATCTGCCAAGACCATGGATTTCCTCCATAGACTTTAGGTTTTCAAGTCTTTCTAGGGGCCCAGAGAGTAAATTCAGGAAAAGCAGCAGTCCTTTGCAGTTGGTCATCTTTCTCCCTTCCCTGCATGATGGAGCTGTGATGTGTGCTGAAGGACAACCTCCTGTTACCTCTCAGTTGTTGAAATAGAGGATAAGGGGATAGGGAAAGAACTGCCCAAATTGAGCCAAGTCCACATGTGTTCAATGTAAACTTTTTTTTCCTATGATTACTGAATGCTGGTTGTTGAATGTGTCATATTGGCACTTTATCAATAGGTGGTTTTTCAGCTTGAATTCTGAGTTGATAATATTGAAATAAATATTTTCCTCCTTTTATGGCTTATACAAACTGATTTTTTTCTTCCAGCAAAATAAAAAAGTCTTTCAAGATGCATTTTTTCTTCAATACCACCGCAGAGAATTAATTGAAATTTTGTGAATTGGTTTTTATTCTTAAAAATACTACCTGTAGGCAAATTTCAAAACAAATTATTTCGTGAAAACGTAAACATGCTTAACAAGAAAAATGTCACATTGCCTTTTTCCTGTCCTCCCAAAAAATCTCTGTAGACTTGCTGAATTTATGCATAGCTTTCATTAATCCCAAATGATATTTTTCTCGGCAAATATTTAAATTATATTTTGCAGCTCTGTTTTACAATTTTTTTTTTTCTCCAATGATCTCATAAATGACTGGTGCCTATGACGAGTTTGATAGAAGTTTACAAGCTAGGCTGAAAACAAATTCTAAGGGTGCTGTGAGAACTTTGCTCGCTGATTTTCACGAGCCTGAAGAAGCCCACCCCAGCCAGATATGACGTATTTAAAATCTGTTGTAGCCTCACTGCTTGGATGCAGCGTCTGTTGAATTATCAGTGGGTGTATGGGAATTTACCCAAGCAGTAGTAAACACTGAGGAGGTGCTTGGGAGCTGTGCATACCCCATTTTTGTCCATGATAATGCGATCAATACCAAGACTCGGAAGGCTTTGTCAGCTGTAGCTGAGCTTCTCAGGCCACATGTGCTCTCTCCCCGTGCAAGCAGTAAGCTATGAGTGTGTTTTTTATTCTTTGCAGAATCAATTCCTATCAGAAGTAGAGGAAATGGTGCTTTGAGAGTGTACACAATATTAAAAAAAAGCCCCAAAAAGCATAAAGTATAAAACGTGGTTTGTTTTACCTTGGCAGTGAGTAGAATGGAGAGGAAACTCTCCATCTTTTCTTGCTCCCTCTTCCCTCATTGTTTCTCACACAAAAATTGTGATAACTCATTAGCAGTGAGGTTATAGTCTGCTATATATGGCTGGTGCTTTGTAAGGGGTTAATCTAGAAGCAAGGCTGGCATGATTTTTTTATGATGGACAAGTTGGCAACAATGGGCAGTGTGGTACGGTGCTGCTAGGAGAAGAGTGTGACTGCAAGGGAAGAATATGATCACAGAAAGCCAACACAGATTTCATGTCCCACCCTGATATTTACATTAGGTCTTATAGTGGCCTTTTGCATGAGATTAATTTATTCTGGAAAGGGGTGACATTTCTTTCACAGATAAACTGTCATTCCAACACTCTAAATTAAATTAATATTAAAAAAAAATATTATTCATACCTGAAGAATGAAAAATAATTGTGCAAGTTTAGAGTTTAAAAAAAGTAGGTTTAATGGGTAAATTAAAAATCTGAAACCCCAGTAAGTTCAAGAACTCAACTATTAATCTGCTTTCATCTCGCTGCACATCTTCTATTTGTAATAATGAAAAAACCCCGCATAGATTTGCAATCCCTCTGTACAAGATGAGCCACCAGTGTGCATCCTATGTGGTTTAAGGATACTTTAAGCACCCACCCAGGACATATGGACATCTACGCAACCACAAACTATCTTCCACCTCTTGTGTCAATGGCAAAATCTTGACCTTTATATTTCACATGAGGAACAAAGATTCCCCGCTTCCTATTTAAATTCCCCCTTCCATGTACTGAAAATGTTAAATCTCTTCACAATCCCCAGTGGTGCCCTTTAAATCAGTTTTTCAATGGGAATTGACTACATACTTTCTGTAACATAAACTGAAATCTGGGAATTGTAAGCTGCCAGCAAAATATGAAGGCATGCTACGTTTGCCCAGATATATAAGATATGACAAGATTTAATATGTATTAAATTTAACAGGTGCTGTGATCTCCTGTGTAGATACACAATATTCAAAGGCATACTCCAGAGTACCCTGCATTCCTTGCTAGTTCTGCATTTCTGTCCTTTCCAGCGTATTTTTATCTGTAATCTTACCTCCCATTTCTTACGATTCAGATTCATTTTATTTAAGCGACGTTATCTATATTTTTTATCAAGTTCCCAAATTACAGGCAACATTTGCAACCTTAGCTCTGGTCTCCCAGAGGTGTTAGACGGGGTAATTGCAACCTATTTAGATAAGCTTTAGACTTTGACAGAAACAGAACAAAATTTGGATGTCATGTTTCTCACCCAGTCGAAAGAGCTGTTTCTCTCACATGCTTTACTATTTGAATCTCTAGGTGGAGAAATTACTAGGAAGGGTGTGGATGGAGAGAAAGATGAATGGATTTATTTTTGTGAAACTCCTTAGACTATGGAGAACCATCCTTTGTTACCTTGCATCTGGGATGTAAAGCCAAGCACGTCAAATGCTGTCAAATACGAGTGATCACATCTTTCACATTTCACATGGTCTTGAACGTGGACAATAAATGCAACGCAGCACAACACAGGGAATAAGACACTGAACTACTGGGACATAAGGCCTCTCTTGCGCTTGCTAGCAAAACTCAGGAGTGCCCATTAGTATGCAAATGATAGGTCTTGCTGGGACGAAGTGCTTCTTGATTGTCATTTACAATGCCCACATTTTGATTTCACTAGTACTACAAGTTCTATCTCCCATATAGTGGCCTTTAGGTTCTTTAATGTCTAACCCATTCAAACATTAAAAATGACACCACCCCATATTCACAACCGTGTTTTCAGTTTTCTGAACATACAACGCATACTCAGTCACGCAGAACTCCCACATCCACCAGTCCTTTTGTAACTCACAGAAGCCACATTGAACTTTCCATCCCAGTTTTCAGTGGGCATCTGCCAGCTGGTGAGAGGCAGGTTCTTTGAAAGTTTGTTTTCTCTCTCCTGTCAAGGGACGATGTTGAAACATCACTCACTGAGAAAGCTATAGGAGAGGAAAATGTCATCATCTCAGTGGGATAAATAAAACCATATTTTGCTCTCTGTCTGGATTAGTATTTTTAAAAAAGTGTCAAATTTTCCATTGACGATGCCCGGATGCAGAAGGAAGGAGGCTGCTCAACAGAAAAAAAGAGACAGTTCTGGATATAAAGAAGCTGTATGTGGCTAAAAGCTGAAAATCAGCCTATTAAAAACAGAAGAGGTAAAACAAAGACTAAACCCCTGTAAACACAAGGTATTGATGACGTTTCCAGAGATCTTGGTAGATCCATCAACAGAACAGTTATCTTCTGCTTTATCTCTAAATTAGCTTTTAGAAATGCATTCCATTTTCTCATTTGAAAGTCTCAGCTGATGAAATGTTGCTTGGGTAAATGGCTCTAATGGCTATTTTAATGGACAAGAATGTGTATCTTACTTATACTCTGAAATTCTCTTCCTTCGGTTTCGTCACTGGATTTCCTTCTGCTTTTATCTGTCTTTTGCTGGAAATCTTCTCCCCACAAACATACTTGTAAGGATTGCGTCACACTTCTACTTGTCTAAAGTAACCAAGGAGAACTTTTCTTGCTTTACAGAAGACCATATCACCGAATTTTCACATGAATTGTGATGGGGATCCTTTCCAAACCTAACTTTCTACATCAGTTGAAATCTTTCTGCCAAGACACAATGTCATTCTAGAAGGCTGGAATGTAGAAGGTATCTTAAACACCAGACATAACTTGTTTTCGTAACCTAGGAAAAAAACCCAGGACTTAAGCACTTCTGAAATAAACTTAGATCATGCTCCATGATCAGAATGAAGTCTCAAAATCAGTTGCCCTCTACCCAGATAATTGTCCAGCACGGGACCTGGCTATAGATATGACCAGTGTCGTTGAGAGGAGAAAAATGTTCAGCTGAGAATGCACATTCGATGTGGAGGGTGGAAGTGCATAAATTCTCTTTGTTGGGTGCGTAATTTGTATCCTTTTTGTGGTGCTCTTCTGAACTTGAGTGGTTTATGGCTAATGTGAACTGATAAATCTATTTACTGCTGAAGCAGGATGGTTATCCTCCCCTGCAATCATGCTGGAAAAGATGCCACCTATATTAGCTGCCAATAAACTCAGAAAAAAAAAAAAAAGTTCAAAATTCTGGGTCCACATATGTTAGCCAAGATAACTTCAGAATTAGCAACAATATTGACTTCTAGTTCTCTGTGGAATAGACACCTCTGACAGCTAGAGGTGCATTAGAGCAATCACATTCCAAATTTATGAAGCCTTCCTCTAGAAAAAAAAAGGAGTCTTCTATGAAAATTTCTTTTAGTCTTAAATAAGACATCAACTTCCATATATATATAGTGGAGGTGCTCCAAGAGATTCATTTAAGAGTTGACCCACAACAGTATCATTCAGATTTTAAAAGTCAATAGGTCATGTACTTTAAGGTATATGTTGTATGATAGGTTACAACACCGGCACAAGAAGCCCAGTGTTTGAAAACTAAATCTGGTCAGATTGAGACTGGATATAAAGCATGTTCACGGCTGTGGAGTTACTTAACTACTGAAGCAACTAATTTTAGAGATGTGGTGGATTTTCCAGTACTTGAAGACTTTAAATCAAGCCTTTGAGCATATGGAAAGGGTGAGTATCAGAACTGGTGTAGAAATGCTTTGGATAATTTGTTTGTCTTTACATTCCAATAAAACCTACAAGGGAAAGGGATGACAGGAAACCAAGTTAGCCTCATTTGTTGGGATCACACAGTACATGCAGAACGAATAAATGTGCTGTGGTTATGAAGGTAGGAGTGGAAGAAGGAGCGAGAGTGCGGATAAAATGCAGGACAAAACATTGCTGTCCTGCTTTGGTTTTTTGTTTGGTGGGTATGCCCAGGCAGCATAAGGTACCTACTATATAAAACAAACAAAATGAAAGAAAACATGGTATGAACAGCTGTGTCTGGTGTGATGGAAACCCCAGCAATGTGGAGAACTGAACTTTATGTTCTGTGGTGTAGCATGTTTCTGTCAGGTGATTGCATCAGTTTCAGAACTTGAGGAGCTGTGTGGGCTCAGCAGTGTGCAGCACTCTCAGCCCTGATGCCTGACAATTATCCATAGGTTCCCTCGGACTTGCCACCTGGGCCTCATTTTGGGGCAGAATTTCCACCCATTGTAAATACACAGCTGAACGGGTATCTCCCAGCCCATCGCTCATGCTCTACAGATGCACGATGGTCCCATTATGGCCAATCGGAAGATGGAACAGGAACAGCATGTGATCACGTGTAACCACTCTCAAGGCCATCTTCTGTTGCAAACTGCTGCTAATCAACAGTGATAGCATAGCACAGACTAAACTAGAAGGAATCCCCAGTTTGTATGGTCTGCCCTGAAAGCCGATGCTCACTGTAGTGACGTATTCATGTTGTCATGCTACCCTGTCATCTATCTCATCTCTAAATTCTTTACACGCTTCTAAGAAATGGATTTTTTTTTATGCTTGCAAATCATATGTCTTCCCTCCCAATACCTGTTGGCTAAATTTAGCCAACATTAAAAACATTTAGATATTAGGAAGCAACAAAGAAAATAGAAACAAAATTGAGTGAGGAGTTGGAATTACTGGGAAAAAATAATATCTGTAGATATTTTAGATTTATTTTAGACCTTACAGAGTCTCACAGTGGATATATTACTTGTCATATTGAACAACGACTCAGCACTTGAAGGCCTACCAGTCATTACCTGAACGAGGAACTGGAATGCTGCATGCTGCAGGGCTCTTGAGAGCACGTGCAATGGGTTGAGGTCACTGTTGTCCAGTTTGGCCGAGTCTGGGCGATGCGGACCACAAGCAGCTCGGTTGCACTCTGCCAGCAAGAATCCTACTGCTGAGACCAGCTCTCACACCCTGCTTGCTGGCCTGGGGAGTGGAGCAGCTCTGAGGGACACCCCTTGACCATCACCCTAACTGCCCTGTCAGCTCTTGTCAGTGCTAACACCCAGATCAATGCAGTGATTAACGGCTCCTTTGTTCCCCCCCTTGATCAGATTATATTTGATTCACCTGAAAAGGAGTTGTGAGGAGGTACTTTAACGCTGCAAACACTTTGGCGTGATATTGAAGTGAGTACTTCAGGAAGGCCTTCCTAAGGCAGAAGAAAATGTTAAAGGAGAGGTTTATGAGCTGAGTTAACTGGATTCCTCCAGAACAGGAAATAAAATGGAAGTGAGTGCACCACCCTTAACTAAAAGTAAATAGACAAAATATCCCTACAAGAATAGGGATAGAGGATGAGAAAGTTTTGTGGTTGATACTCTGTTTTAGCTCTCGGGACCTGCAGAATGGGTGACTGTAGCAAGTTACAACGTAGATCTAGAGATTCTGCCCTGTCTGAGGACTTAAGCCATCCAGCTAAGAAGCTTTACTGCATTACCATTAATTATGAAAGACACAATGTCTGTCTTCTGGACTCACTTTCAATAGGGTTATGCCAAAGAAATGTTTGTTAGCTAGTATCTTCAGTGTTCCCGTTAACTGTCTGACAACAGATGTTAAAGTAGGAGTAGAAGTTACAGAACCATGGGTTGATTTTGAATATGTTGACAATATTACCTAGCACAGAGACTGCCAACAAGCCAAGAGGTTATTGGAAACGTTGCAAAAAACTGTAGGCCTCTGGAGGATTTAAGATCAAAGTCATAAAACAAAAGGGGTTTGATTTTTTTTTTTCAGTGACTTCAGCAGCCTGTGGTTGAGTTATGTATGTATATATATCCTTTGCAAATCTTTTCAGTTTTGATGTAAAGCATTTTTGTAATGGAAAATTGCTCGTGTCTCTCAGGGGGTTATCTCAGTATTTAATTAGAAAGGCTTTCTAATCCGAATTTGTAACTCTCAGAGTATTTTCTTGCTAAACTAAAGAGCTCCTTCTTATCAGACATCTCTTCCCCACATGGTTATTTGTTGGTATGGTTCAAATCCTTTCTCAGGTGTTTACTGGATAAGCTAGGTTTGTCTTTCTTCCTTCCTCGCTATACAGCAGACTTTCCTAACCTCATATTAGTCATTAAATTATTTTCTGAACTCCTTCCAATTTCTACCATCCTCTCATGAGTGTGGACACCAAAACTAGAACCATCCCTCCATTAAAAATAATACTTCAGCTGTGGGATTTCACTGTTTCATTGCCTGTTTCTGTGCAGAAATAAGAAAGATGAGAGACAGACGGTTGGATAGGCAGCTCTAGGAAGCAATGCAGAAGAGCCTAAGCTCCAGTCCTCCAAGGTGCCTCTGGGAAAAGCCATTCTCTTGTCATAGACAGTGGAGGGAACTTAGAGATAGCGGCTTCCCTGAGCCAAAGTTAGTCTGACTAAGAAGCCTCAGAGAGAAAATTACTTTGCCCATATTGTCGCTACATGGCTATCTAGCAGTTGTAGACAGATTTTCTCAGGCAGTTGATTCAGACAGAACCAGATTTACTCTTTGGCAATGAACCAGGTTCCTGGTTCAAGAACTTTCTTGACAGTTTTCCATGTGGGATTTTGTTCTGATTCATGTTTGGGCCGCAGCAATAATTCAGTCCTTCCATACAGTAATTTTTATGCTTTTCTACTTTGTTTTCTTGGAAGACCTCAAAAATGACATAAATATTCACTGATTTACATTCACACCAATACAAGGAAGAAAGTAAATATGACGGCCTTAATACAATTATTCTGAGCCTTGTTTTAATGCTACACATGGAGTCAGTTGCAGAAAATGAATAGAGCCAGTTTCTCATGCGAACTACTGAGTCCATCATATCTCTCTACTTGATATTAGAATTACTGCAGTTTGCACAGAAAATTATCTCCTCCTTTATCTGTGTAAGTAGCCAACCTTGTTGCTTCATGACTCCCTTACTATACTCCACAAACACCTAGTTAGGTGCTAGAAATGAACCTCCAAGTATGTGACATAGCCTGTTGGGGCATACTTGAAGACAAGGTGTTGAATGTGGCTTCTTTCTTCAGCAGCGAGGTATTTTCCTCTCCACATTGGAAAGAAGAAGGAACTGTGGGAATAACTGCCCCAAAACCACAATGGAATATTTCTTATTTGTGCACTCCTCCTTTTGGACTGCATTGCCTCGTCTTGCAGAGAACAGCTCCAAAAGGAGAGGGTAGGGATTTGTTTTTCAGTGTGTTCGTCCGAGCTGTGGTCCTTCATGCTATGAGAAACCCCTCAAACAGCTCCAGCAAGACTCTTCTTTCTGTTCCCTTTCATACCCTCCTTTATTTCCAGCCCCCCCCCCCCCCCCCCCCCCCCCCC